>JAPYZD010003774.1:0-13807 GCA_030522725.1 Ichneumoninae sp. B BG-2022a
TTTCCGCAACCGAAAAAGGACCAATCCAAACGTACGGTCCGTTTTACCGTTTTTGTGGTCCGTTTCGTTCCCCAACGGACGTGTCCGTTTTTCGGTCCGATTTTTTCCCTAAAAGCAGCCGTACGTCAACTTGCTTAAGAATCGAGAAAGGAGAAATCTTCATTCCAGGGAAGATCGCATGGTCAAATTTGCATTCTGCGCCGATATTAGAAGACGCATAGCACGAAAATATTTTTGAAGAGTTTCAAAAGTACTTTTTTGAAATATTGACAATATTTCATGAATATTAAAAAATGTTCAATCACTTTCATTTTTTATTTTTCTGACCATTTTTCAGGGCACACCTACTAATATTCGCATCCTACGAAATTCGCTTTCAGAATGTATTGAGAGTATACGAATAAATATACTTTTATAATATTAATATTTATATATTGATTTGATTTGATTTGATTTATTATATACGGGACAAGTCCTTTTACAAGATATTTGTACATCGAGTGTTTAGGTTGTGATTCTATACAATTTCAATACCATGGTTTACAAAATTTCTTAGTTTTTAGTAACATAAGTAATATAAGTACTATATGTGTGTATGCTGTATGTATATACATATATGGAATATATGTATCATAATTGAATATAAGAATTAATGGATCATCTCGAGAACTTCAATAGGATGATGTACGTATTAACCCTTTATAAGTAAACACGTTATTGTACGCCTAAGAGTAAAAGACGTGTGACTTATTATAAAGGGTTTAATCGATTCGCGTACTACCGCATCAC
Organism: Ichneumoninae sp. B BG-2022a; assembly: GCA_030522725.1. Lineage (NCBI taxonomy): Eukaryota > Metazoa > Arthropoda > Insecta > Hymenoptera > Ichneumonidae > Ichneumoninae sp. B BG-2022a. The sequence goes on from JAPYZD010003774.1 coordinate 790, forward strand.
TATTCCAATTTGTATATACACAAACGCATAAACACAGAAACATCCTTAGAAATATTTCGATGAAACATGGCATAAAAAATATTTTCAAATATTTTTTCACTATGTTTCAAAAATATTTCAGAAGTGTTGAAAAATTAAGTATGGTTCTGAAATATTTAAGAAACGATTCGTTGGAACATTTTGATATAATATTATTCAATATTATTTCTATGTATTTTAGAAATATTTCTTAAGATTTGAAAGATTGTAACTATTTTGTACTACATGAAAATACTCCTTCGATAATCTGACGACAGTGTCTGGAGTGACATTGTAATCATTCCCGCTCCCCCTCTATTGTTAACCCATTGCGAATGCAAAACCTGTCGAAAGAAGCTCGATAGAATTATAATTAATTGTCGTGTTCATACCGATGAGTTAATTTCATTCATCGTGTGTTTCATCGTTTACTTGCAGGAAAACAACTCCTGCAAGCTCGGGTAAAATTTGTTTACTCCGAAGCTACACGTTGTTATCGTACACGGAACGAGCTGTCACTGTCTTCAGAAGTTTTATCTTTCTTTCGGATTTTGTATCCTTAATTCATGAACTTAAAAAGTCATCACGTCATCAGGTACAACAATGTTATCGTCGTTGCCATCATTATCGGCTTTTTTTTCTCAGTTCCCCTATTTTTTAAGGCTTTATTTCTCTGGGAACAATCTGACAACTATTCTCATCAATTTTTCCAATTCCTCAGTCGTAAGGTTCGCGACTGCAGCCGCTGTTAACCCATACATACTGTATCGCATTTACACGAGCCCTGTCGGTACCATCGACAGCATTTCGACTATAAATACAACCGGTCCGTTGCGCCTGAAATCCACCGCGAAACAAATTCGACCGAATGCAGCGCCACCGCCTCGAGCTGAACTACTGCAAGATCCTCGGCTAATCGAATTTGTAGTTGTTTTCCGGTCGGAACAGTCAAGTACGACCTCTTCGCCACAAATACGGTTTAACCAGCAGTTTATTTTGAGACGACGGCGCTACAACTGGTCGGTCATGCAATCTTGTAGTTGATTTTAGGCACAATCAGACCGATGTATTTGCGATCGAAACTCGTTTCGGACATAATTTATACCGGAATCGATTAATCCGGCAATGATCTTGTCGTTTCGAACCGGTCGGTCATTCCAACTAAGTTTGATGTTCGCACTCGATATTCCGAGTGCAAACACCAATCCTCAGAATTAAGGAGGTTGGAGCGAGTAGTGTTCATTCCGCCTAAATTCGGGAAATTCGGGCAAGAATTGCAAACACTTCCCGATGTTATAAAAATCTGAAAAAATTCGTACTTATTATAGGCACTGAAAAGATTCATTTTGCGTAATAATAATTTCAAAATGTTATTGACAAATTGTTGAAAAAAAATTGTTTATCAAAATATGTGGTAACTCAACTTTTTTTTTAATAAAAATGATTCGTTCATTTTTTGGAATACGTATGAATTTTTCTAGATTTTTATCTTTATTTTGATTTTTCTTGTTTTTTACATGGAAAAATGTACAAAAGTCAAAATAAAGATGAAAATCTGAGAAAATTCATACGCATTTCGAAAAGTGAACGAATCATTTTCGTAAAAAAAAAAGTTGAGTTACCGCATATTTTGATGAACAATTTTTTTTCAACAATTTGTTAATAACATTTCGAAATTATTATTATGTAAAATTAGTATTTTCAATGCCTATAATAAGTATGCACTTTTTCAGATTTTTATAACATTGGGAAGTGTTTGCAATTCTTGCCCGAATTTCTCGAATTTAGGCGGGATGAACACCACTCGCTCCAACCTCCTTAAACAATTACTCGATGGTTTCAATGCGCCAGTTAGTACACGGCTAGGCTGTTGCCCATTCCAGTACTGACCGCGAACGATTCTGTTTTATTCTGAGGACAACCGAAGCCGTACACCAACCTACGCTGTCTGTCGATTATCGGAATTTTTTTTTTTTTCAAGTTCCCCTTATGGCTCTGGCATTTTTCTGCCTTCAAGTCGCTATTCCTCAATTGTATTTCCAAGTATTCAAACCAGTTGTAAAGTTCACGGCCGCAGCCGCTGTTACCCCCCATACTGTATCGCATTTGCACGAGGGCGCAGGGAAACTGCGGAAAACGTGCGCCGATACAGCCGGTCATTCCAACTGAGTCTTGATGTTTGTATTCGATACTTCGAGTACAAACACCAATCCTCAGAATTCGACCTCCCGCTCAACGGTTCCAACGGTCACCCATCCAAGTACTGACCGCGAACGATACTGCTTGACTCTAGGGACCACCGAAGCCGCGCACCAACCACGCATCCACTGCTGTCGGTCCCCGATTATCGGAATTGTCGATATCGGGACGTGGCTCCCTCTTCGCGGCTCTTGGCGGAAACAGCGTCGTCGCTATGGCAACGCGGTGCGGCAACAATTCCGTAACCTCACTTCGAACCTCGATTATAACGCGAGAAACAAGTCGTTTTTTATTTAGTTCTTACGATCTACAACCATTACCCGACTCTTAATTATGAGAACGATAAATGTACTTGCAAATATATTTTTCAATGTTCAGTTAAGGAATTCCGCGAAACAGTGAATTTTTACCATGTCCTATTTCTTCGGTACACCGATCACAAATGCGGACAACTGTGCTCGCAAGTCGTCCAGAAAAAATGTAAATATTTACCCAAATTATCCGATTCAGGATTTGTCAAGAAAATTTCGATGGTATTGATTTTATTTTATTTTTTTCTTCGTACAGAGCACTGGACCGAGAGCCACGGACAACGAGTACGACATAGAGCCGGTTCATGGCAACGGACATCGTCGTAAACAATCCTCCAAGGGGAGGTCCGTTGCAAGGACAAAAAATTCCAACACCGATTCCATGGACGGTGGTCGCATCGAAGGCAAACTCTCGTCACCTTCCACGAGGTTCAGACGTCACAGGCACAGGGAGGTGGAAAAATACATAGACGAGAATCAACGCTCCGGCGATAAGCATGAAAATTCTGCAGCCGAAGCTGCAGGTGATTTAATTAAAACACAAATTTACATTTTTATATTTTAAGCAAATTATTATTATTTCACTAAATTTATAACACTGGATAAGAATATGTAAATAACTTTTCATTGTTCACTAAAAAAGAATTTGTAGATAAATGAATAAAAATATCCAACGGATTTTTCAGTTATAATGGAAGAGCTTAACGAAAGGAATCTGCTGCTGTCCAAAGCCAAGAACAAGTGCGCTAAATTGGAGAAAATTTGTCAGGACGCAAAAGCGGAGAAAAACAAAGCGGAGATTCTTCTGGAGCGACGAGACGCCGAGTACAGACAGCTGCACATTCATCACGAGGAATTGACCAACCTGGTCAGATCACTGGAGCAGGAGAAGGTCGATCTTTCGGAGACCAGCAAGAGACTGTACTCCGAAAATGTGCAGTTCAGCGAAGATTTGTCTCTCCTGAAGATTCTCGTTTACCGACTGAACGTCGAGCTCGAGCGCTATCACGACAAGCTGAGAGCCTCGAGGCAGAACGAGGACTGCAAAAGTGCCGGTTCCGTCGGCGACGACGTCGACGTCACTTCGGAGTGCAAGAGGATCTCCGAAGCCTGGGGACGGGTCAATCTTCACGCTCTCGGGCCGCTTCTCGAGGCTTATCAAGAGAATTTGGCGGAGAAGGAAGAGCTGATAAAGCAATACGGAACGGAAATGAATCACTTCAGCGGAAGGTGCAAGGAGATTATTGCGGAAAACGAGGCACTCCGCGCGGAAATGGAAAATCTTAAGTCGCAGGTATATTTTTTTTACACCATTTTTTAAAAGGTTTCCTCCGACGCAAACGGTAGTAATAAGAACGAAAGCTGTGTTTTAAAACAGATCGTTAAAATTGAACCAATTTCTATGATGTTTCGCTATATTGAAAATGTTATTAATATTTTCAATAAATATATCGTATCTTAATGTAATGCAATAATAATATAATCAAATATTTATTTATTGAACGAAGAAATTATGTATAATTTCGTATAACATGTTTTGCAATCTTTTAATTCTACCTCGGCTGAAAAACCATAAATCGATATAGACTATCCGTGATGCAAATTTTTTTTTTTCAGTTGGAGAGATGCACTGATGAGATGAAAACGATCACGAACGATGCGGCAGTAGTGAAGGACGAAAATGATCTCTTGACGAAACAAGCCACCCTTCAGAAGCTCAAACTCCAAGAGATACACACGCTCTACGAAAAAAAGGTGGAATCAATGTCGCGGGACAACAACAAATTGCACGCCGATTATCTAGCGTGCAGCACGGAACTGAGTAATCTGCGTGGAAAGTACGAGATACTGAACGACGGTTACGAAAAAATAAAGAACAACACGGACAAGACGATGCCCGTTTCCGTGCACACATCGGCGATCGAGGAGTGCAAGCGATTGTTCGAGGAATTGAAGACGCAGTACGACTGCGAGAAGAGAAAATTGGTCGATCAATTGAAGAGACTGGAGGAATCGAGTCCGAACAACGAGAGGCAACTCGTTATCGTAACCGCGGAGAGGGATCAGCTCAGACGCCAAACGAGGAATCTGGAGAAGAGTTTGAAGTTAGTTGATAAAAAAAAATCTATACGTAAATAATTCATTTTTAACTAAATCTTTGCTGTTACAGACGGACTCAGCACAAGTTGGAACACTTCCAGCAAAGCGTTTACTCGATTCAAGTGTCGAGGGATTCGTTCAAGAGACAAGTGCAGAAGACAACGGCCTATTGTGAGGAATTGGTCTCTGAGCAGGAAAGGCTCTTGATCGAACGTGAGAAATTGTTGGCTCTTCTGAAGGAAAGAGAACAGGAAAATGAGAACATTCAGTATCTGGGAAATAACATTGCTCATAGGATGGGGAACTTGAAGAGTCAGCTACAAGTAATTTTTTTGTTCTATTCAAACATCCCATCGCATAAAATTCTGAAAAACCATCACAAATAATTAAATAGGGTCTATGAAATTCATCCATAAAAAAAATGTAACCGTGCGTGGGTTCCTCGCGTAGTAAATACAACTCACTTAATCGTATCGCCGTGTGGAAATCGTGAGTTGTTGATTGACACAATCTTTTTTTATTGCCTTTTCAGAGTGTCCAGAAGGGAGCCAAGGAACAATTGGAGTCCGTAGAGAAGCACATTAAAATCCAAGAGGTCGGCGTCGGTCAGATGAAGACTGACTACAATCGCGAGTTGCAGCGTTTGAAGCAGCTCATAAAGCAGAAGGAGGATGTTATCGGCAAGCTGCAACGTGAAAAATACGCGACTCAGGACAATCTGGAGCTCGTTTGGCGAGCGGCTACCAGCGACGACAAGAAGGTGAAAGACGCTTTGAAGAATACCAAGATTTACAATATCTAAGTAAAACTAACCGAGCATCTTCCGAATGAAAAATTTCGTGCAAGTTTCACCGAAGAGGCTCCACAAACTCCGTCCATTTATTCGAGATCCGAAAGACTGTCGAAAAACAAGCAAAGATTACCACGCAATTTTTCCGCACGGTAATAACCATTGATTTTCGTCAAACGAATTTTATACACAGTCTAGTCACGATCTAGTGCAATTACGAAATTTATATTATCAACCGTAGGAATGTTAACGTGCCGTAAGTGGAAACAAGGATCGTAGATCCATTACGTAACGCCTGCGGTTATTTAAACCCTCGAGCGAATCTAGTCTATAAATCACTTACTCTAGTCTATAAAAAACGTCTCTGACATTACGCATATGTAAATGAGTGGGAAGGATGAATTTTTTTTAGCAATTTATTTTTTTTTACGCAAGTATGCACTCGATAGTATTAGAGCCGTTGCGCAAAGTATACGGTGTAATTGAAGCCTACGAGGGACTCGAGACTCGGTCCATCCATCACTTACTCTCAGACGAGAGCCTGAACTCTCGACGGACCCCGCCTTCGTGGATCGTCGTGAACCCGGCGACCCCTCCGGGCATTATTAATCCGACACGAACAATGACAAATTCCGCAATCCGATGCTCGATCTTCCGTTCGTCTGCAAGCCCGTGAACTAAAAATACGCTGCCAAAGACAAAATAATTCGAGGAATACGTAGATTTTTGTTGGGACATATTTAATCTTGGGGTTATGTATATTTATTCATTGGCTGGATTTCGTGCTACACGCACGAGATATCACCTGTTTTGTTCAGTGGTGACATCAACGCCGACAAGTGGCGATGAAGGCTGGCGTTGCATTGATGGCCGCAAAGTCTACGACTGACGAGACCCGATGCAACAACTATTATAAGAGTGATCTCACGACACCGGGCAATTTACATTCGTGAGAACGCAGTCGGTTTTTTTTTTTTTGCATTATTACTTTTATACTTCAAGCTTTTTTTTCGAGCTCCGAGATGTGTTGTTGTCAGACAGTATTACATTATTTTACTACTTTAAATATTATATATATATTGTAAAAAAAATATATACACGTAAAATTATTTGTTAGAGTTGCGACGAAGTCGCAATAAATAATCTGAATAAAGTTTACCGAAATTTGTCGTGTACCCAAAAAAAAAAAAATGCTGACGTTAACATCATTTAAACACAAACGTTCGAATTTCAAGGTAAATATTCGACTATATTTTTTTTTCAGGATTTTCGAATTTTTCGCGACAGCTGATTGGTTCGCTGTGTCCCCACAACAGCCCTCTCAGGTCCCATTGGCGCATGCGAAAGAGTCAGTAGATATCGAATAAGAGCAGTTAAGACTAGTTGCGACTTGTCGCGACACTTCGAAGAAGAAGTTGCACTTTGCATGTCTAATGTACCGTCTATTTACTGCGGGGCGTCTCGCGGAGGTGTCGAATTGCGATATGACGAGCGAGCCGCGTGGTCGTTAGCGGTACGATCATGTTCCTCGAGTACACACATATCCACGTATATCCATGGCATCCTGTGTTAATGATTCAAGCGGGTCTCAAGGTTAGACTCTCGAATCGATGAATGACCGGTGTATCGGTATCTTTCATTGCACAACGGTAATTATATCATGGTGTCGAGCTTTTCATGGTCGGCGCGGAGCGAAACCGACAAAGTAAACGGTAGTAAGCCACCACACGGTTGATTAGATTACGAAGGTCTCTCTATCTAGAAATTCAACTTTACAAGTTATTCTACTTATCTACGAAAAAAACGTCTGGGAAATGAAGTATTATCTGATCGGGTCTCTATTTATATGGTTTAAAACGTTAGTTTGTATCTTGCCAATGACTCATGTATGGCGACCTCGCCATCGCAACGGAAAAAAGATTGAGAACAAAATGTTGGTATTAAAAACCTTACGAGTACGAGCTATTAGTATTATTATCTAATAATAATGATAATACTGATAATAGAAGCTCGTATTGTTATGAATTTAATACCAATTTGCTACGATAAAATATATTTTTTCATTCGTCGCGATAACTTTGTCCTATATATGTATTATTAGAAAAAGCCGTTGGGTTTTTCGGCTGCGTGAAACGACCTGCGCGTTCGTCGCCGCTCGGCAATGCTCGGTCAGCGTCGGGGAAAAGCAATATGTCGTCTGCTAGGCGCGTCGTCTGGAACCGGGTCGCATTAGTGACGCAAAAATAGTAGTTGATAAGGCGATAGAGCTAGTTCGCCGCGAGTCGTTTCGCGTTTCGCGTTGTTCCTTCGAAAGTCGGTGCATGAGAGTGTGTATTTCTTTTCTTTCGTACGAAAACCCGAGGCCGAGTGCGCGTGTTCGCTAAACGTCGTGGCGACAGGCACACGGGGCAAAGCCGGGTGGGCATTGATTTTTACGCATTTTTTCGCCCGCGTACGGTCAGCAGGGGGCCACAGATGATCGGACTGGTAAACGTCATCTCGCCACGGCTTTCGGGCGAGCCCCTCTTAACTTGACTCTGGAACGCGCGTTATTGCAACGAGATGAGAAAAAATTCAACTTTCAGAGAAGTTCGAGCTGTTGGAAACGTAAGATCGTGAGAATTTTTTTTTTTTTTTTTTTTTTTTCAAGTTGGTTATTTTTTCTTCCGATTAATTTTGAATCTGAACGTAACGGCCACTGGTAGGTCATGGTGCGCCCGTTTATACATCGAGCGTCTCTGTTGTATGCTGGCCACCGAGCACATTGTCAATAGGCCAGAGCTTCCGTAATGTACGCGGGTACATGGTGTACGTGCGATCAACGTGTCTACGCGCGCTTGTGTGTTCATACCGTATACGGGCATATATGCCTTCTCACCTAGGCTCGCGTCGAAGACACGCTTCGTAAATATTTAGTCCGACTAGGTACGACCATCAACGTTCGGTAATCCCGCCATTGTTATTATCATTATTACTACGATAGTTTCGAGGAGTTCGACGAACACTGAGGCGATTCGATATATAAGAACTTTTTAAGCAGTCGAGGGTCAGGGCTACGAGGGAGATTTAGTTTTTTTTTTCGTCCGTGATCGAAGGGGCTTGTGTGGTTGTAGGCTATAAAAGATTTAGTTCGCGGAAATTCAATTCTATAATTTTCACTATTAAACAAAGCTACATTCGCGGACAAACGATTTTTGCGGAGACATATGTTTGCGGCTACGAAGGGAAGGGTCAACTGTTTCGATCGGTTGTAAAGGCGTGGATTGAAGGATTGAATGTAGTACGAAACTTTGTTTGCGGAATGCAAGATTACGTAGTCCACGGTTCACTGACGCCGATGGTGCGTGCGAGAAATCCTGTTGCGATAAAGTATTTATTAGAATGCTCGATCGCGCTCGAAATTTTACGTGGAGTCGAGCGACTTTCGATCGTACGCGGTCGCACCAATAAAATTTGACGACGATTGCAGTGCGGTTGCGGTTTCGTAGGGTTTCGCGATAGAATCGTTGTGAGAGCCGATTATCTCGGTTTTGCGGCAACTACCGTTTCAAGCGGTTGTCGTATATTAAATGAAGCTATTAGGCTCGGCGTGCAAATCCGTCCACCTTAGAATCATTGACGCGCAATCTTCGGGATATTTTTTTTATTTTCTTATGAGCTTACAGGTCGAAGGTCAGATAGATATTCAGATTATGCAAACGACCGAGATATAACGTACTCCTTGATAATCTAGATAGAAAAATCTTGGAAATATTTTTAAAAAATTAAAGGCATAGTAAGTTAGCAACGTTGCTCCATCGAAATTATTGACAGCTGTCATGTTTCACAGAAAGTTGCTTTCCTTGCGAGTCAACAATATAATGCAATGTCATAAATTAATATAAAAATATTAATATATTTACAATAATTACAATAATATATATATAATAACAATAATATAATAGAATAATTTTTTCAAAATTGTTTCGAGGGTAAATAAAATATTTGAGAAAAGTCACATCTGTCAATGTTATCATTGGAGCAACGTCGCTAACTTCCATGTCATAAAAATTTCATATATAATTGTTATAAGTATCTAGAAAAAAATGTTGTGAAGTAGCCTTGAACCTTCGAAAGAATCGAACGACAGCACTTAATATATTTTATTTTTATAAAAATTTTTGTTATTCGACCGGATCCTTTTAAATCGCGATCCGATAAGGTTGTGCATCGCGCGTTCGCAAACATTAACGGTCTCGCGATGCCGGACGGTGTATAGAATTCGCGTTACCGGTCCGGGGCGCTTTCTTTCCCGTTGTCTTTTTGCTCGCGCGGGACTGCCAAACTGAGGGGAAAAAAGGTGACCGGCAAAGGCCCTCTCCATGGCCCGTTGTAGTAGCAGGGACCAATTAACCAGTCGGTATAAGCGATCCACCGGCAACAGCAGCGGCGGCGGACTATCGGAGCCGTCGTCCCGGAAGCGTGGCCGGTTACGTCAGGTCGCGCGAGCTTCGCCGTCGCGATCCTCCCCGCTCCCTGCCCACGCGCCAATTAATCCGTGCAATTGTGACGGGGCTTTGTGACAACATCGTTCCGCGGTTTCCGCAAGCGATATCAATTCGACCCTCCGTCCGTCCGACATGCGTGCACTCGTTACAATTATTTAAATTTCTCAAATATTTAAACTTTCTAACTATTTAAACTTTTCAACTATTTAAACTCTTTAACAATTTAAACTTTTTAATGATTTAAATTTGTCAACTGTTAAATTTTTTCAACTTTACAAGTATTCCAGTTGTTATCTAGTTTTCCCAATATTCCAATTTTTCCAATATATTATAGTATCAATTTCAAATATTTAAAGTTTCTCTCGTTGAAAAAGGGTCGCAGTGTTGGCGATGGCAAAGGCGAGAGAGCATTAACGGATGATGCTCGGACAGTTCGTTCACCGAGCCATACCAAACAGGCGACCGCTAATTGAGGGCCTAACAAAGGCGTGTTTATGTGCGCATGATCCTCTTTTTTTATTGTTTACTTTCCTTACCAGCCCGGACGACGCAAACGAGAAGCTGAAATGCAACATCGTCGATTAGATCAGAGCCTATTAATATCCCAATATTCATTATATTCTCGGAACTCTTGCTCGATTGTAATTAATACAAACCGTGCAAGCAGTGTGACACACTGGGTATACAATGCGTACGTGGCTAAAAAATTCAATAGGTTTCCTGCAGTTTCGAAAATTTTACCGTTATAGATAATAAGATTTAATTTTTTTTATACCCAAGGTCAAATCTGGCTTAACACTTTCGAACTGAAAGTCGACTTTGCAGTAAAACTATGCGTCACAGTACGTGGGTCGAAATAAGAGGATTCGTATGTTTGCAATAATAATAATGATAGCAATTCCAAATTCACTCGTAAATATGCAAATCTACGATACAAAGTTATCGACGCAAATCAGTCATATTTGCGTGAAAACAGGTCGAACGTGAAACGCCAATGGTCAAGTCAACGTGCTTCATCCTACTTTTCGTCAAAAATCGTCACATTGTAAAAACAAGAGTTTTCTTTTTTAAAGATAGGTAGATAGATAGATAGATTCGTTTATTACGTGCCACAAAAATATACATCATTCCGTATCAAAATAATATATACCAAGGTGATAGTACGAACAGACTATAATAAATGGTAAATAATATAACGGAAGAATATAACAAACTTTTATTTTTAACTTTTAAACTTTTACTTTCAATACTACCTTTAAACTTTTTAAAACTTTTTATAAACTTTTTATTTTTCATTTGCATAACAATCTTTACTATTCAATTTATACGATAAAAAAAACCCTCTCCTAAAATTCAATGTCTCGCCGTAAAAAAAAAAAACACTTTCAGTTTCCCCTACACCGTAATGACCTTGACAAGTACGCTCATAACGGGCCATACCGCACTCTATAATATGCCAAAAAAAAAAAAAATCTCGCGTGTCGATCGTTTTCCTCGTGATTCCCAGAATAGTTACTCGCGAGCACCCGAATAATGGCATGAATGAGTAAGGGGGATGACCATTTAACTTCCTACGCTCAGTAATAATAATAATAATACTAATAATAACGCATGCGATTTATCCTGAGCCGATTCGCGTGCGAGTAACAAAAGTCTCCCGACGTCCTTCGCAATATAACGCGGCAACTTTCGTGAACAGTAGTGCAAAAAAGTGAAAAAAAAAAAAGAAGGAAAAAAAAAACGAATTCTTTCTTCCTCGATTCCTCGTTGTCGAGGGGTGCCGGAGTGGTGGGGATAATATCCACCCGGCTGCGCGCCGGTCTCCCGTTCGCCGGACCGGTGTGACGGGGGTCGTGCTCTCCTCTCGCGCGCGCCTCTCGCGGCCGTCGGCGGAAGCTCGGCGAGCCACTGTAGTCAGAACTGCCGCTACCATCTAGCCGGGACGTCCTTCCAATAAACAAACGCACGGCGTCGTCGGATGCACACGCAAGCTACGACTCGCTCGCACACGTCGCGTACCGGTCTTCTTTTCACGATTCAACGTCGCCTCCATCAATACTTCATTGTTGTCCGTTCGAAACCGAAGTTTTTTTTCGTCGTTGCTCGACGCGTCGCGATACGTCCGATAATAGTTTTTATCCGTTTTTTTTTTACTCATCCTTAACAGGGAAGAGGCGAAGGAGCCGAAGGAATAAAGAGACGAAAGCGAGACAGGATAAGCGGAAAGTCGTTGGTGGAAAAAGAAAGATCTTCACGAGACGAGAGCGAAGGTTTTCGCCGACTTTCGGGTGGATCTAATCGACGAATTTGTTGGATCGAGAGTCCATCGGGGCGATGGTGAATCTTCGTGGATGGAGTGTAGTGAATTTTTTTCGCGAGTGAACGCAAAGTGCCGGATAGATTTTAATGCCGAGGAAAAAAAACGGCGGTAGAGTTGCAACTGGGAGTTGTTGAAGAGTACGTTAGAGGCGGAAGTGTTCTGGTGAATTAATAGAGAAAGAAAAAAAAATAATACGTTGGTGCTGAGGAAACGAGAATAGCGATGGCGGTTATGGATTTACGGTAGTGCAATCGTCCGGTGTGGATCTTCGCGGAGGATCATGGAGTTCGAGCTCGACGGCAGCCTCAAGGAGTGGGCCAAGGACAAGCCCTTGAGTATACTGCAGCTGGATCCTGCGGATCGGGCAGTTCTCAGGATAGCCGGTAAGACCAAAATTATTTTATATTAAAGTAGAATTTTCCGAGACTTTGAAGAGTTTTCTAAATCACCCGTGGTCGCACCCCGATGTTTTTGTATTTAGATCCTATTGTAGTGAAAGTGAAACGCCGCACTCTGCCCGACAAGAGTAATCCATCGTCCGATGACTAAAATTATTTGCTCGATATTTTTTAAGATTTACTAAAAACTCCGATGATTTAAAACCGGAAAAACCGGGAAAAGTCAGGGAAACAAAAACTTGGTCAGGGAATCAGGGAAAAGTCGGGGAATTTCAAAATTGGTCAGGGAAAGAGTGAATTGTCGCCAAACCTTCTATAAATAAATTTTTATTTAATTTATTTGACGAATTTCTCCTTTTTTTATCGATTTAGATTAAGCCCAATACAGAGCTCAG
>JAPYZD010003775.1:0-12403 GCA_030522725.1 Ichneumoninae sp. B BG-2022a
AATTTGTTAATAACATTTTGCAATTATTATTATGCAAAATTAATCTTCTCAGTACCTTTAGTATACATGATTTTTTTCAGATTTTTACACCATCAAGAATTACTTGCAATTGTGTCTTATGATTGTCGAACTTATGCGAAGACAGCGCGCAGCGAGACTCCCTCCTTAAGGTGAAGTAAAACCTCCCTGAGGGTAAAACAGTTAGAAATTTATCAGGTTCTAATCGTCGCATACGGTTTATCATTTTTCTCGAAAGTGCATTGCAAAAAATGCAGTAACACTTTCAGAATAGGAGTAGAATGCACAAACGTAGTCTTTCGTTCTCGATTTTTGTTCTGAAGTCGAATGAAAAAATTGTAGTGCTATTACCACGGGAAATGTGTAATTAGCTAAGTTGTGCTATAAAAGTGGTAAACCGTTTGCGACGATTTCCCCTACAAAAATTCCTAACTGTCTTACCCTAGGGGAGGTTTCATTTCACCTTAATAAAATCGAGGTTGCCCATGCCCCGCTCATATTAACTGTCGAGCATGGCCCATAGATTTCCCTTCCACAGGCCGCGCCGATCGATGTTCGCTCCGTAGAGGAAGTAAAGTGTTGAGGAAATCGATGGCCCAAAAATCGAGGTCCTATGATATATGATATGTTGGCTCACACGCTCGCATGGTTCCTAGCATTTGGAAAATTCCATATGGAATGGAATTCGGAATTTCGAAATCTATATGAAATTCTATATGCTATGAAAACTGACGCTGGGAGGCGAGGGCTATCCAAATCAACAAACAAATCCACAATTTTCCAAAATATATATAATGCATTATATTATATTATATTATATTATAATATAATATAATATAATATAATAGAAAGTGTCTATAATAGCAAGTAGAAAATAAAATAAAAATTAAATTGTTTTCAGACTCAGGCAGAGCAACGGTTGGGAATTGTTCACCGGCAGGGATCTACAAAAGTCTACACCGGTGAAGAATATCATTCCGTATCCTCAAGTGAAGTACAATCAGTTCCTATACAACAACGACATCGCCCTGATCGAGCTGTCCGAGCCTCTTGTATTCTCAAGGAACGTCAGTGCAGTCTGTCTTCCCAGTCAGCCGTTCCCGGTACGATTTTCCTCTCGCAGATACACCCGATTCAATGTCGACGCGCAGATGTTTAACAATTTTCTTAACAAAACGCTTTCTGTCGATATTGCAGCCGAGAGCTTTGTGCGTGACGGCCGGATGGGGCTTCGCGACGAACGGCGAGGTGAACTTGAAGCAATATCTAAAATTCCTGCCCATACCGACTTACGACTCTGAGAAGTGCAACGCCACCAGTCACTACGCCGGTTTCATAACTAAAGACAACATATGCGCCGGTTTCACCGATGCCGACAAAGGATCTTGTTACGTGAGTAACTTTCGACGATAGTGCAAAGAAAGTTCGTAAAACGAAAAAATGCACCCAGAAAAAAAATTATTTGACGGCCACCGTTTATTTGGTTTAAGTAAAATATTAATTTGATTTAAATAAATATTTATTTAAATCAAATAAATATTTTACGTAAACCAAATAAACGGTGGCTGTCAAATAAATGTTTTTTCTGGGTGTGATCGATTATTTTATCTAATTATGAAAAATGATTTATCCTTTGCAGAACGACGAGGGAGCACCGTTGATGTGCGCCACCGAGACCGGAAGATGGGAGATTCAGGGCCTCCTGAGCCACCACAGCAGATGCTCGAGAGTTCATCCCGCGATATACTCTAGTTTGAATCCAGCATTGTCCTGGCTGCGAAACTCGGTGCCTGCGCTGCAGACACAGACTTAAAGAAAAAATTAGAATTCCGCCAATCGTACTAATTCGACAATGAAATTTGATTTTAAAAAAAGAAACGAAGAGATTATACTTAAGAAGTGTCTGAATTTTCTTCGACTTGCTGATCGAAGCCGTGTGACCGGTCTGTGATTGATAATCAAAAGTTTGCAGGCTAAAGTCCAGAGCGCGGCAAACTCGTCTTCCTCAATTGATATGTAGAGTGTTAGTTGTACATCGAGACTCTTAGTGAGAACATTAGTCGAGACCCCCGCAAACGCGCATCGCTTCTCGAGGAAGTCCTGCAAAGTAGAAACAAAAAAAAATTTATACCGAAATGAATTGATAAGTAATCGCACAATTTCAGGAAGCCACACTCGGTGCTTCGAAACTGCTCACAATACGATCGCAAGAGGAGATAAACTGTGGCACACCGGGGACACTTGTATATACTGTATAAAGCGACTGTTTGATACCGACTAATAAGAGATTTTTTTACTTGTCTAGCGTAGCGGGCCCCTTGAAGTCCGCTTTCAATCTTTTTTATTCATTTTTTTCCTGACAATTGAAGCAATCATTTCGCAGAAAGAAGTAATCGTTGAACGACGACGTAACACGGAGGTTTCGTAAAACGCGTGAATTCGTTCGTACAGAATTAAAGTTCCAAGTTTGGATGTATTAATGTACGCAGAAAATAATTTTCGAACTTCGAAACAAGGGACCCCTACGTATGTACGGACGTTTGATATACACACGAGGCAGTTTGTATCGGAGATCCTCAGAAACAGGATTTTCGACGCGAACGATGAAAATCAGCATCTAAGTTTTTTAGATAGTAAAATAGTAAATGTATATAATATGTAGGTATTTTTTAATGAAATTATATTGTTATATGGTTTATTACTATGAATTTTTTTTAACGATCGTGTATGCATATAGTCACGGATGAATGCCCAAGTATTTTTATATTATAAGAAAATAATGACAATATTAGATTTTTATTATTATCTACAATCCCCTATCGCGCATCGTCTGTAAAGGATAATAAAAGAATGGGTAAAAAAACTGCAAGCGTACCGATTCGTAATAAACATATATCTATACATATAATATGTTGAATTGAATCTCATATCTTATACATATTTTGGAAAATTGTTCGGTTTTTGGTTTTGTTTGAATTGTTTGTTGGTTTGGATATTTGTCAGAACGAGCAGATTTTATAGGGAACTCGTAAGTTCTTTGAAATTCTCTAAACTCACATTATCCGAGTTTTTCAGACAATAAATTGGATTTTCTCGAATAAGTCTGCTGTTCGTCCGCGTAACAAAATAATTAAATCGTAGAGACAACTCGTATTGTCTCTTAATATACTTTATCAGAAAAAATCAGACCCAGCCACAATTTTTTGGAAAACACTCTGAATTTTTCTGATATAATGTCACTACTGGAGTTTGTGCGAAGAAAATGACAGAGGTATTTAACATATAGCAGAGAAAATCAGAGAAAAATCGATGAAAATCACTGAAACGTTCGTTTCGAGTTTTTCAGACAAATTGTCAGAGAAAAATGTTCACCAAGGAGTCGGGAGGTCCACGGAAATCCAATACACTAAAAGTGTACCTTGTCGCTTATGTGACACTCACCTGCTCTTATCTGGCCTCGCTTTTCTGTACCGCAATGTTTCAACAATATCACAACTTGTTAGTCCTCCGTACTTTACGTCTCCGTTTTTTAGCCTGATACTGAAGACTTCCCGGTTCGCAGAACTTGGCATCATCTTCGAAATTCTCGATTTACCTTTCATACATTTACGTTGGAATAGGAAACGTAGTAACTATAATATCACCAATTATAGTTAATTAACTTATAGTCTTCAGTTCGCGGAGAGGCGCTTCGCTGAAATACCGTCTGACGGAACAAAATTTCACCTCTACATGCTATTTAATTAACCAGCATTAGCAAGCAGTTTCTTCCCCATGGACTCCGTGCCAATGAATATAGCGCGGCTAAAGCCGCAAGGGCTTATTTTGTATTCTTATACACAGAAAATACGAGTCGCGCGATATTGCAAGGATAATTCTTTGTAGCTTGAAGAAAATTTCGTGCAATTATCAGTACAGCAGGTTGCGAATTATTGATTGTCTGCGGTACTGGAGAGCTGTAACAGGTTGGGAGAAAATGTTCTCGTATTCGATGATATCAGTCGTCAATGAACCGTCGAGCAATCCACATGCTACACATACACTATCTAAAGCGTCATGAAACTCAAAGTCAGTGTTGAGAGTGCTCTTCGCTTCACCAAGTTGAGCGTATACCTGGCATATACCTGGCCACCGTCGATAAATGCCACCAAGTGGAAAATCGTCAAGAACGATATCGCCAATTTATTATCCAGTCTGAGCATTCTGTTTTTTCTAATTCCTGTTCTTGCATTACCTATCGTATACGATGGCGATTCCGTCATCCTCACCGACGCGATAATTTACGCCATCGCCTGTTTCAATTACATCATCAAAACCCGCGTGTACAAAGTTCGTCGAAAAAGAATTCAGGTTAACAAAAAAAAATTAAATTTTTCGATGTATGGATTTAGAAACGAATGGTTGAATTTTTTAAACTTTGAAGCATACATTTTTCGAATGCAGTGGTCCGAAATACTCCTATGTATGAAGTTTGAAATACATGGGTAGGTCATTGCATTTTACTTCCTCATAGAGGAAGCTATGCTTTCGTGAAAAAATTAATTTTCGCGATTTTAATGTCAGAGTGCTAGAAATGGTCGAAAAGCAATTTCGAAGACACCAGTTTCTGACTCAAATATCACCCAAAGAGTAAAAATGAGTTATCTTTTTTTAATCAGCGGTGAATAATAGATTAAAAATTGCCTTAATACGACGAAATCCGCTAATTTCGGTTTACGATTTCCTATAATAAATTTAGGTGTAAATTTTGACGATTTTATTTTTATGAGATTGCCATTTTTTTATGTTACGAAAAAAGGTGCAAAGTAATTTGCACAGCGTTTTTCTATACTTACCTTAAATTAAAATAAAATAAAAAAGAGTAGAAAATTGTATTTTATTATAACTTCCTCTACGAGGAAGACAAAATCAAACAACGAAATTTATCATAGAGGATTATGCACAAAACTGTAAAACCTGAGGAAGTAATTGTGCAAATCACTTTGCACGCTTTTTTCTTAATTCGAAAAGGTGTATCACCTGCGATACACCGTGCTTCAAAGGGTTAAACATTAATCAGATTTTTTTGATTAAGCATTTTTTTTTTCTGAATGTGGATTAAAGTAGTCCTTTGAAATTGACAAGACTGTATATTTTCTAAATTAAAAGAGCAGATCTGTTGGACAGATCTTGATATACGAGATGGAAGATTTTGTGAAAAAACCTCGCTCCCACGAGAAAGCGATTCTACAGTATTACTTGGATAGATGTGGGATGTTTCATGTTCTCGTAACAGTTGTTCTACTTGTGACGATTACAACAACAGTCTTCGCACCACTAATAACTGATCTACTGTTCCCGGTTATGGCGTTCTATCCATTCATGGTGGATCGTAACTTTGTCGTCTATTATGCGATTTACATTCATCAGACCATCACATGTTTTCAGTTGGGCACGGGTATAGCTTTGATAGATTGCCAGACGGCTGTTATGATGTGGTACGCCAGCGCGAGACTCGAGATTCTTGCTGGGGAATTCAAGAACGTATCGAACGTCAGAGAATTTCGGTCCATCGTACAGAAACACCAACGACTTCTCGCGTACGCGATTGAGGTGTCAAATACGATGAGGTACATAGCTTTCGTCACAACGGTGTCGAGTGGACTCGGAACGATTCTCTGCTGCATCCAAATAGTCCGTGTGAGTAAATTCGTGAAATCGATTCAGCGCGCTGATTCCCAGTTTGCGGTCCATTCGTGCATACAGTTATGTAGAGTCTGAAAAAATTATAAAGTGTTTTTAACATACATTATTATCGACTTACAGAAGAATCAACCGTTATCTAACAAAGCGAACTATGGACCCAGAATAGTAGTGTTTATGGTGAACCTTTTCATCTGTGCGTGGCCAACGGAAAACTTACTCCACGTTGTAAGTAGACAAAAAATCATTCCCAATGCAAAGACCTACGCCTGTCGAATTGTACGATAAATTTATCGCAAAGATCGTTTGCAATTAGTGTGATTTAATGGCGAAGGCCGTGTACGATGCTCCGTGGACAGACATATCGCCCGAGTGGAGGAAAAACTATCTCGTTGTTCTACGAAGATCGCACCGACCGGTTAAGGTTTCCGTTGCTGGTTTTATTCCTACTCTTTCGTTCAACTTCTATGGCTCGGTACAGTAAACTAATGAAATAATCTCGTCATTTTTTTATGTTTTTTTATAATACTCACGGATTATGTATCGTTGAATATCCCAGTTTCTATCGGCAGCATTTTCGTACTTCACTACTCTTCGCGCCGCTATGTCGTAAGAATGCTTCTGAATAAATAGTCACACGGTCGTAGTCTCTTCGTAATTTAATTAGCCATTTCTTTTTCCACCTTCCATGGTTTTTATTGGTCTTGACTGCGATACTGGAGAGCTGTAACAAGTTGGGGAAAATGTTCTTGTATTCGATTATATAAATTGTCAATGAACCGTCGAGTAAGCCACATGCTATACATACATTGTCTAAATCGTTATGAAACTCACAGTCTGTGTTGAGCTGTGCTTTTCTCTTCACCAAGTTCAGTTTATACCTGGCACATACGTGGCCACCTTCGATAAATGCCACCAAGTGGAAAATCGTGTAGAACGATATCGCCAATTTTTTAAAATTCCTGTTCTTGCATTATCGATCGTATATAGGATCGTTTTAAAATTCCTGTTCTTGCATTATCGATCGTTTATAGGATGATCGTATACTGATCATCATCTTCAAATTTTTTAATTAACGTTGTATGGTTCATTTCATAGAGATTCGTTTACCATTTTTCAACCGGTAAGGTCAAATTTAAATAGGTAGATTTTATACGTTTCGACGGCAAATTTATCAAAAAATGCTGTGTCCGGTAATTTCACTTCTACACAAATAATTTTTACCCCTTTTTACAGCAAATTTCCGAGAAACTTTCGTAACCATATTTTCACAACACAAAACGTAGAGAAAAAATTACGTCATAATACCAAGTATTTTTATATATTTTAAGAAAAACAAGGACAATCATAGATGTTCATTATTATCTGCAATCTCCTATCGCGCATCGCCTCTAAAAGATAATAAACGAATGTACCGATTCGTGATAAATATATATATATCGAATTGAATCTCATATATATAAATCAATATAATGGATAATCAACGGTAATTTTAATCTACACTAATCTAATTGCTTCTTCGGTGCCGCCGCGATTTCCGCCGCCGTAACCGCTGCATCCAAGCCGATCAGTGTTTTCGCGATGCTGGTTATTATGTTGTTGTATTCGGAAAAAACGTTCCAGATATTTTTCGTCAGAACCTCGGATTCCTTGTGGCACTGAAGATAGCTGAGAGTCAACTGGCTCAACTTCGGCGATAAATCCGGTACGTCCTTGATGTGATCGAGCTCCAGCACGGGTTTCAGTTCGTTCAAGCGATCGACGGATTTGGCGTACTCTCTTATCTCTGACTCCATAGCCATTACGAGCTCAAGCTTGGCTTCGGCGTGCAGGTCTATTCCGTCGTAGGTCGGATCCAGCATTTCGTTGAGTTCGGGCAGTCTCTTGACCAGAGCGTTGGTCTTGTCGCGTCCGGAGAGAGCCGAAGTTATCAGAGTGTTGGCGTGCAGGAGACTGTCGACCATGCAACTTTCGGGCAGCGGGTCGTCTATGGACGGTATGTCGTTTGATCCGTACATCTGCTTCTCGAGCTCCGCTACTCGGGTCTCTAGTAACTCGATGATCGACATGATTTCAAGGATTCTGTGGAGCAGAAACAAATTGCGTTAGAGTTTGATATACAGTAAGGCAGATGCTGTGACATAGTGGGTTGTAAAAAAAAAAGGTGGATGAATGACCCATGCACTTAACGAATTTCTCATGATTCTGTGGTACAGTTGGAAATTGCTTTAGAGTTTGATATACAGTAAGGCAGATGCTGTGACACAGAGGAATGAAAAAAAGGTGGATGAATCAATGACCCATACACTTAACAAATTTTTTATGAATCTGTGGAGCTGTTGGAAATTGCTTTAGAGTTCGATATACAGTAAGGCTGTGACACAGTGGGATGAAAAAAAAATAAGGCGGATAAATCAATGATCCATGTGTTTAACGAATTGTTCATGATTTGTGGAGCAGCAGGAAATCGTATCAGTGTTCGATATATGATAGGGCAGTTGCCCTGGCACGGTTGGATGAAACAGAATAAGACGGATGTAACAATGATGTTTATGTTTATTAATGAATATTCCCTTTCACATGTAGTTGATGATCCATGTGTTACACCATTTTTTTTTCAATTTCTGTGGAGCAGTAGGAAATTGTATTAAAGTTCAGTATACAATAGGGTGGATGTACTAAGGTGGATTTAGGGTGGCACAGTTGGATAAAAGAAAATAAGGCAGGAAAGGAAGGAAGCTATCAATGATTCATGCATGTAATACATTTTTTATGCCGGTCGATATTGCACTTTTTGGGAAGCTGCAGTCGTAGAGAAAAAGATAATTTTTTTCACTAAGTCCACATTGAAACTGCGATCTCCATATTTTTTGTTATCTTTCATGAAAATATGCAGCTCGGAAGTAAAGCTACGATTTACCCATTCGTTTATACTTATACTTTGTGTATGTTAGCGATAAAGGATAATCGTTCGAACGGAACATTAACAAAGATTGTTGGAGTAGAAGGAAACTATGTTAGAATAAGATATACAGTAAGGTGGACGTCCTGGCACAGTGGGATGAAAAAAAGTGAGTGGGACAAATCAATAATTCATGTATTTAACGAATTGTTTACGGCGAATCGATATCGCACTTTTTGGGAAGTTCCGATCAGAGCGAAAAAAGGATTTCACCACGAAATTTACATTGAAACAGCGAAATCGCAATTTTTCGTAATCTGTCTTAGAAATATGCAGAACGCAAGTGAGGTTACGATTTATCCATTCCTAGGTTCGTACTTACTGGCTTTGTTTGCGTTTGTGATAAAAGCTAAGCTTTCGAACGGTAAGTTTAAGGACACTCGTTCGGCCTGTTGACGAACCAAGGTGCGATTGTTTCAAACTATTTTTCGACAATTGAAAACAAACTTTGACAGCCGCGATGTGTCAGACTGTTTCTGGGACGACAACCGAGAACGCCGAGCGATGAAACAAGTGGCGCCGAGATGTTTATTCATTGAATTCGTGTTATCTGCTCTTACGTGACGAACCTATAAGAATGATAAGTTATCGACGGTAGATCGATACGATTGCTGCGGAAGGATAGAGTAAGATTTTAAACAGTTACACGCACAACGCCTATTACAATACAATCAGACGAGTCGCATTTTTGTATCTAAGTTAATGCTTTTTGCGGCTATTTTTTTAATACCGGATGTGGCCTTGTTTTTCAAATAATTTTTTTCGAAGTGTTCCATAAAATATTTCGCCTTTGAGTCCAAAACAATTGCAAGAACAAGGATGAATAAAATTTAGCTGGATTAGTCGGATTCTTAAAAGAAGTAAATGCTCTTTTGCGACTATTTTTTAGTACCGGATTTCTGACGATTTTTTTTTTTAATAATTCCTTCACATATTTCGCATCCGGCAGCTGTTCCACGGTTCCGAGAATTTCAAAGGGCTTTCTGTGATCACGTGACCTTCCCCCGGCTACCGACTCGGTACCACCGAGTTCGACGTCGCAACTGTACCAGGATAAAGTACCGAGGATTCGATGCCGATGAGTCTGCCCCTCCACGTATCTCCAGTAGTTGCTCGAACCTCGAGCGTGAATCTTCGCTGCATCATGTAGCTGGAAAATCTTTCCACCCGTATGTTATTTGTTTGTTTATCGACCGACTGCGCGATCGGCGGCTCACATGTACCGGTGTTTATACCTTTTTTTTCGCTACGACTACTCCGAGAAATTGCACGCGAAGGGACGAATGTAATTTAGATCGCGATGGCTCCGATAATTGGATCACAATTGCCAGGTAAAAATTGACGAAATTGTCGTTTAATTTGCTGTCGTAGAATTTCTGTAAAATTATTATTTATTGGACCGGAGGACTCAGGTCGATGACCCTTAATTTGTATAATTATTTTCGGGTGTAAAATTAATATAAGACAATAACTGTAAAAATTAATAGCATTGGAAATAAATTTTCCTTTATTATTACTATTTATTATTATTATTATAAAGTTATTATTATTATTATTATTATTGCTAAAAAAAAATTGCACGCGTAGGGACGAATATAATTTAGATTAGGATGGCTCCGATAATTGGATCACAATTTTCAGGTAAAAAGCGACGAAATTATCGTTTAATTTACTGTCGTAGAATATCTGTAAAATTATTATTTATTGGACCGAAGAACTCAGGTCGATGACCCTTAATTTATATAATTATTTTTGGGTATAAAATCAATATAAGATAATAGCTGTGACAATTAATAGCATTGGAAATAATTTTTTCTTTATTATTATTACTTATTATTTATTATTATAATAAATTTTTCAGGTCTTCCACTGCCGCTCGCTGTACTTATGATCGGCCTGGCGTCTCTGTGCTTCTCGAACTCGTACGACGGCCAATTCGTCTTCGACGATTCCGTGGCTGTGGTAAGCAATCCCGATGTCAAAGATGGTACTTTGATAAATTTGTTTTTCAACGACTTTTGGGGAACGAAGCTGTCCCACAAGCAGAGCCATCGATCTTACAGGCCACTCACCATTCTTACGTTCAGGTAAACATTGTGGGAAGTAAACAAAAAAAAAACTGCCCTTTTATATAATTTGGTTGAAAACATTTTTTAATTTTTAATTTTAACAATTGTTTAAATTAATTTTTTTTAATTCGGAAATTTTTAACAACACGCATATTGTGTTACAGGTTTCATTACTGGCTCAGAGGATACCTGGAACCGATGGATTTTCATATGGTCAATATAGGATTGCACACGATGGTTTGTTTATTGACGCTCTACGCGTTCAACATACTGCTGGACGGTAGAGCTGAAGCCTTTTACGGCGCTCTATTATTCGCCGTTCATCCGTGTCACGCTGAGGCTGTGAGTCGATCACGAAATATCCATTATTTCAATGAAAAAAAAATTCAACAGGAGACTATGAAGACGTTAAAGTGTGAACGAACAAAAAAAAAATTAATTATTTTCATAGAGCGCAGAAAAAAAAATTCTGTACTAGTAAAAAAAATTCTGCAGTAGTAAAAAAAAATTCTGTACTAGTAAAAAACAATTCTGTACTAGTAAAAAACAATTCTGTACTAGTAAAAAAAAATGTTGTACTAGTAGAACACAAATAGTTTGAACCACGAAAAATCGCGACGTTTGTTTATAATAATATTTGTCCTCAGGTATCAGGCATCGTGGGCAGGGCCGACGTGTTGTGCGCCCTATTCGTCTGGCTGTCGGTCATATCGTACAGCCATTGTGTATCCAGCAAAAGAAGATTGTTCAAGATTTTTTCTATGATCGTTTGCATCGTTTGCACAGCTACGGCAATGCTCTGCAAAGAAATCGGCATCACCTCTATCGTGAGTACACCGCTACGTATAGTTCGATTTCCGGAATAAAGAAAAAGTAAATTTTATTCTTAATTAATTAATTAATTTTATTGGCGGGACGAACTCTCTTACCTTTACAATTTTTACAGTTCGAATAACGATACAGAAATGAACCAAAATATAGCATGTGTAAACATCGTTAATATATAAAATTTATAATTTTTCCTTTTTTTATATTAATGTTAAATAAATTTCAGGGAATCTGTTTCATGTACGACATCATGATCGTCAACAAATGTCATCCGATGACAATCGTCGATCTTTTAAGACTGAAATTTTCCCGGAGGGACGTGAAAAATTTGTGGACCGAGAGATCAAGTTTTCTAATACGGCTTGTAGCGTTGAGCGTTACCGGTGCGGTGCTCGTACTGCTGAGATTCAGTATAATGGGATTTTCCACGCCGACTTTCCAACCCGTCGACAACCCATCGTCATTCGTCGACAATTTTTTCTACCGTGTATTAAATTACAATTACATTTATTGCTTGAACGCGTGGTTGCTGATTTGTCCGGAATGGCTGTGCTTCGACTGGTCCATGGGTTGCGTACCGCTTATAAGTGATTACGATAAAAGGATTGTCGCGGTAGTCGGATTATGGATCGTCCTTGGCATGCTGGTCCACCATGTCTTTACCCGAAGGAAAAGCGAGAGCACAAGGTAAAAGTTTTGAGATGAACAGTCGGATATTGTTTATTGATAAGAATCCTTTGCTGTTAAGAATCCTTTGCTGTTAAGAATCCTTTGCTGTTAAGAATCCTTTGCTGTTAAGAATCCTTTGCCGATAACAATCCTTTGCCGATAACAATCCTTTGCC
>JAPYZD010003776.1:0-12403 GCA_030522725.1 Ichneumoninae sp. B BG-2022a
CCGGATATTTTTTCGACCGCTTCGACTACGCTCTTTGAAACAGAAGAAGAGTCTTCACGCTTAACCGAAGAAACCAGCCCGCTTATTTTTTCGACTGCTTCAACCACGCTCTTCGACAAAGGTGAAGAGGAAACTTCGGAACTCCCCGAAGAGTCGAGCTCGGTGTCTTCCTCAGCCGCTTCGAGCACGCTTTTCGAGCAGGCATCCGATGAAGAACACGAAGATAAAGGAGACAGAAAAAGAACGACCGAGTTGGAAACGAGATCAACGGACGAGTTTCTGTTCGCGACGTCGCCTCTTCCGGGCCTCGAAGATGAGACGACCTACGCGTACGAGACAAAGTCACCGCTCCTCGAAACCACCACGAAGTTCGACATGGTGGTGACTCTTCCGGATTTCCTCGAGCGTCCCGAGGAGGAGCCTCTATCGCCTTGGGAAGAGTCGACCTATCCGGAAGTCGCTGATACGTACGCGATCGAGACCTCCGCATCCACCGCGGAAGAATCGCTCGGGGAAACCACCACGGAGAGCTCGTCAGATTTTCTTTCGCGGCTCGACACCGATGTACCGGAAGTGACTGCGTCGAGGGAACAAACGGAAGCTTTGTATTCGACGGAAGGTCGAGGCGAAACTGGCAGTCCAGGTGAATCGACAACGTTTGCCGAAGAAGCAACGAAACTGACCGAACTGCCGGAAGTGCCGGAGCTGCCGGAACTGCCGGAGCTGATAACGAGCGGTCTAGAAACCATTTCCGGTTTCAGTGAAGGAATCGAGAAAACAGCCGGCACCGTTCCGGAAATGATCGAATCCTCATCAACCAGTTCCATCCACACGAGTTCGATCGAGGAAGCAACGAGTTCCGAGCAACCTACCGGAAGTGCGTCAACGGAAGCGGAAGTAACGAGGATCGTAGGTGAGGAAAAAGATCAGAAGACAAGCGAGGTAGAGGAGGAAAGTAAGGGACCGGAAGTTGCCGAAGGCGAGTCATCGACGTTAGCGGTGACTCGCAAAACTACCGGCGAAGCGGAAGCTGGGACGGTGGAGGAAGCGCGATCTACCGAACCGGAAGGAACTAAGAAAACCGGAAGTGACGAAGTTACTGAAACAGGAGTGACCGGAAAATCAACAGCCGAGGCGGAAGCTGGGACGGTGGAGGAAGAGCGATCCACCGAACAGGAAGAGACTAAGAAGACCGGAAGTGACGAAGTTACTGAAACAGGAGTGACAGGAAAAACAACAGCCGAGGCGGAAGCTAAGACGGTGGAGGAAGAGCGATCTACCGAACAGGAAGAAACTGCAGAGGAGGAAAAGGCGACGAAAGAGGAGGAGGAGCGCACGAGAACGAGCTCCAAAGTATTCTCATCGACGAAGGGTTCAGAGAAGGCTGCACCGGAAGTGGACGACGAAGGGGAAGACCTCGCTTCGCCTCCGCCGGACGTGAAAGCCAAGGAGAAGGAGTTGCGCGAGAAAGAGGAGTCGCAGAACGAGAAGAGAAAAAAATTGGACGAGCGCCTGAAACACGTCGAGAAGAAGGAGAAAGAGTTGTTGGATCGCGAAACGGAGTTGGAGAGGAAGCGTCGGCTGTGGAGAGCCGAGAAGGAGCGAAGGGAAAAGGAGCGACTGAGGCTGGACGAGGAAAAGCGGAAAAGAAAGACGACGACTTCCACCACCGTGCGCGAGACAACAACAACCACAAAAACAACAACAACGACGACGACAACCACGGTGCCAACGACCACGATCGACGCCGCCAAAATTCGGGAGCTGGAGGAAACGCGACTGAA
This sequence comes from Ichneumoninae sp. B BG-2022a, assembly GCA_030522725.1. Classification (NCBI taxonomy): domain Eukaryota; kingdom Metazoa; phylum Arthropoda; class Insecta; order Hymenoptera; family Ichneumonidae; species Ichneumoninae sp. B BG-2022a. The sequence continues at coordinate 1,785 of JAPYZD010003776.1, forward strand.
GCAAAAAGAGCTGGAGGAGGATTTGGAAAAGACGGAACGGGAGTTGACGAGCAAAGAGAAGGAGCTCGAGGACAAGGAAAGGGAACTCGAGTCGCAGGAGGCTGAGCACGAGAGGGAGAAGGAGGAGTTTGAGAAGGAATGGGAGAGACAGAGGGAACAGGAGATCGGTGAGAAGGAACGGGAACTTGAGGAAAAGGAGAGAAAGCTCGAGGAGCAGGAGAAGCGACTGAGGGACGAGAAGACAACGCTTCCTTCAAGAACGACGGTCGCGAAAGTCGTTGCGGAGTCGAGCGAGGCAACGCCCATTCCTCCGGTCGAGCAAACGACGATCTCGTCGACGAGCATGACCGCAAAGTCGACGACCAAAAAGGAGGCTGCGACGACGACAAGAACATCAACGTCGACAAGCACGACGTCAACGACGACGACGTCGGCGCATCGAGAGCCTCAACACAAGGCGAAGGAAGACGAAGAAACGGGCGGAGGTGACGCAGATTCGGAGGGCGACGAGCCGGACTATGTTTTCGACGAGGACGAGGAGGTCTGGAAGGAAAAGCAACCCGACGAATACGAGCGCGTGAGTGACAAGGCGTACGAGGAGGGTTGCGAGCCGGATTCTCAAGCGACCGGAATCGACTACACGACACCCGTGATGAGAGACCTAGACAGCGCGGACGAGGAGCGTGAATCGGCCGAGGAAGACAAGAGCGTCCGGGCTGGTGAGGAAGATCTTGAGAAAGCGACGAGGAAGGTTTGTCTTCACGTGCTGCAGAACGACAGCTTGATCGCCGACTCGAGAAAACAGTCGGAAGACTTCGTGACCGAGGTGGTGTGTCTTCCCTACAATCCCGAGGAGCATCGAAAGCGCCGGGGTAGAAAATTGATGGATCACGAGGAAGACACACCGAGCGTGGTCGACAAGAGACGCGGAAGCGACGAGAGGAGGAAGAAGATAAATTCCCTAGATCTGGTTCGCGACGAGTGGCGAAGTGACGAGACAACGCCAGCTCTTCGTACCCTAGTGGGTTTCACGAGGGTCTACGAGAGTTGGTCTGAGCTGCCGATGGACGTCGTGACCTTTCGCAAGGAGGAAGACGGCGAGGAAGAGGCCGCGGCTGGTCCCGTGCAGGACGAGACCTTGAGGAACCAATGGCGGGTCGACAAATCCGAGAGACGCGTCCAACCGACGGAAATCGAGAGGCTCAACGACTTCGAGTGGACCGAAGGACCAACGGAGCGTTCGGCGACCTCAGGACTCGAAGCTTCCACCGTAATCGAAAACGCGAGTAACGAAGAGGACAACGGAGTCGTTGACGCGGAGAACGATCGCGAGCGAAGAAGCGACGATAAAAACAAAACCGCTACTTCCGACCCCGAAGACGCGCCACAGGAGTACCAAGAGAATTGCCAACTGCGGCTGCAAAGCGCGAACGAAACGAAAGGGGCGCGCGGCGCGACGTCCGAACCGACGCCGCTGCCGCCCGTGGAAACGGAAAACCCCGATGACGAAGTGATCGAGGAGATTTTCGTAAAACCTGACGAAGAGGAGGAAGACGACGCCTCGTCGGCTTCGGACTCTGCCGACGACGCCAGCAAAGGGACCGAAAATGACGAAGCCGACGCTACCAAAAGCCCCGACGAAGATTACGGCGAGGTCGATTACGTGACTGACGCGGAACTCGACGAAGAGGACGAAAACTACGAGGCTGCCGAGGACGAGTCCGACGATGACGAGGGCGAGCCTCAGTGGGCGGATTACGAGCCAGGTGAAGTCGAAGCTTCCGGCAAGACCGGAAGTGCCCGCAAGCACTCGACGTCGTCGAAAATTGGGAAGTCGATCAGCGCCCTGAGGAACGAGAGAAAAATGCTTCAGCGCGAAGAGAACGAGCTGTCGAGGAAAGAAGCCGCTCTGAGGAGAAAAGAGGATGACCTGAAGCGATCGGAAAGCAGGCTGAAGAACCGGAGAGCGGGTTCGATTGAAGTCGTCAAGAAGAGAAGAATCCTCGAGTCGGGGGACGAAACTGCCGAATCCTGGCCGACGGAGTCGAGCGGTCTTTACCACGTCGGTGGGCGCGAGAGCTGGGTGACCGCCGAGGAGGAGGACGAGGACGCCTACCGAAGAAGCAAGCAAGCCTTCACCGTCAACGTTCTGCGGCTGGAGTACGACGAGGAGGAGGAGAACCACAGGATGAAGTGTGTTCCTCCGAAGCCCGAAGAAACGGTCGTCAGGCTGGGTCTGATAACGCGACCCGACGAAGACACCGAAACGACTCTCGATGGCGACGATTCCGGCTACGAGGAAGATTCGGGGAACGGGAGGAAAGGCGTCTTCGCCGACGGTCCGACCGAGCCGATGGGCGAAGAGATGCAACCGACGGCGAGAGCCTCGAAGAAACATCCGAGGGAAAGACATCCGCCGGGTTCCGAGTGGCCCACGGAAAGAACCACGAAGTACCACGTGGGCGGAACGCTGACCTGGGACAAGGAACTCCCGGGAAGTCCGAAGGAGCCGCGTCGAATCAGGGAAGCTGTGGCGAACGAGGAGGACGATTATTGGGACGATAATTACGACTATGGGAGGGCGAGGAGAGCGGGCGTGCAGAGAACCACTTGCTACACGGTCATCGTCAAGAGCGGCCGAGCCGCGCTGCGGAGGAATCTCGAGGATCGAGTGAAGAGACTGAGGAAATCGAGAGAAGCGATCGACAACGGAATTCATCGACGGCGCTCCATCGGAAGCGACAAATTCTCTCGAAGGAGTCCGGTGAGGACGCTGAAGAGGGACGTTCTGGGAAGGAAGTTGAACAATTTTCCTCGAGTTCAGCCGGCCGAAGTTCGGCCGGTGAATCTCAAGCCAAGATCGAGAACGATAAAATCGATCGGCGAGGAGAGCGACAATTTTTACTACCAGGATGAAGAGGACGACGGGGTCGATTACGACGAAGAGAATCGTCAGGCCGTTCGACAAGTTTCCGACTACCCGGTCGACGACTACGCGACGCGGGCGTCCGATTTCCCCGGCGATTTCTCAGCGCCGACCGAACCGGCAGCCTCGACGGTCTTCGACGATCGCACCGAATCGCGAGGGTCGACCAGGTTGGTTCAGCAGTGGGGAATCGGCGAGGCCGAACGGGTTACCGATTTTTCGTCCTACACCGGCCTCAACGTCGCTCCGACGAACTATCGCGAGGACTCAACGAGACACGCTCAGGAATCTCAGAATTCCAGCGAGCGTGCGGAGGAAACTTTCGCTGCTTACACGAGCGCCGTTACGGAAGACGATATTTACTACGACGTCGTCACCGGCGACGCCGAAGACACCGGGACGAGGAGCGTCTCCACCGAGAGAACCAAAGATCGGTCGGAAACGATCCAAGAAACAACCACGACCAACCCTCCTCGATCGACGACCGGAGAGCCGACGGAGAGCCTCGATCTCTCGCATCTCTTCGGCGAGTACGCCGACTACGATCAAGACTCCAAGATCGGCAAGAAGCGACCCGACCCGAGCAGCGTCGCCGCCTTGGAGAACAGCGAGCGACCCGAGGCAACGAGGATTCGCAAAGAGATGCAAAAATCGCTGCCGCAACGAATATTGATCGAGAAGAAATTCTTCGATCCGCGATCGATGACGAAGAATTCCACGATGCGGGACGGGAAGATCGTTTGGCTCGAGAGCGGATCGACGACGAGGAGGAGCGTGCCGATTCTCGTCAGACTGGACGACGAGAGGTTCGTGCAGTTGAAGAACCTTCGGCAACCGCCGCGAGGGATTTATGTTCTCTACAAGTGCGGCCCGCCCGTCGTGATCGGCGAGTACGAGACGACTGCGAGATCGGTCGGAGCGTCGACGAGGGGCCAGGAAGAAACGAAGACCGCAAGGCCCACGAAGACGACTTCCGGGCGGAGCTCGCACGCCAAGCAGAGAGCGCAGGACGCGACGGCGAGTCTGCTGACGATCCGCGACAATCGCCCTACCGATATATCTTTTGTCAGAATCGGCAACGAAAAGTTGAACGACATCGGCCTCGAAGCCACGACCTGGGACTCCGAGGACGGCGATGTCGTTCCGCTGTGCGGAGGCCTCGTCGACAACGAGTTCGCTCGATCGCTCACTGCGAACACCGACCGAACCGACCGGGAATCGTCCGAACTGTTCGATCCGGAGGGAGGATTTACTAATACTGTTCCGGTCGGTAAGGAAGATTCCTATCGGGCGGAAATTTCGACGAGCGCTTCTGGCGGGGAAAAAAAATTCACGGCTTCCGAAAAACATTCGCGGAACTCATTTCAATCGGTAGATTCGACCGGGAGGTCTAAGAGTCTTTTGAGGAAAAAAAAAATCCTCGACTACTCGAACGCTCGAAAGACAGTCGGTGGTTCGCCGAAGCGGATGTCGAGGAAGAGCGCGGGGGAAAAAATTGCCGAGGTCAAAAGGAGCGGAAAGATTTTGGAGGAGGAAAAATCGCGATCGGCCAGAACGGAAGATTCGAAGGGAAAAAATAAAACCGGGTCGCGGAAAGCGGAGGAAAAATCGCGATCGGCCAGATCGGCGGATTCGAGTGAAAAAAATAAAACCGAGTCGCGGAAAGCGGAGGAAAAATCGATATCGATGAGATCGGCGGATACGAGTGAAAAAAATAAAACGGATTCATGGGAAGTGGAGGAAAAATTGCGATCGGTGAGATCGGCGGATTCGACGGAAAAAAATAAAACAGAATCATGGGAAGTCGAGGAAAAATCGCGATCGGACAGATCGGCGGACGCGAGGGAAAAAAATAAAATGGATTTATGTAAAGTGGAGGAAAAATCGCGATCGGCCAGATCGGCCGATTCGAGTGAAAAAAATAAAACGGACTCATGGAAAATGGAGGAAAAATCGCGATCGGCCAGATCGGCGGACGCGAGGGAAAAAAATAAAACGCATTCATGGAAAATGGAGAAAAAATCGCGATCGGTCAGATCGGCGGATCCAAATGAAAAAAATAAAGCGGACTCATGGAAAATGGAGGAAAAATCGCGATCGGCCAGATCGGCGGATTCGAGTGAAAAAAATAAAGCGGACTCATGGAAAATGGAGGAAAAATCGCGATCGGCCCGATCGACGGATTCGAAGGGAAAAAATAAAACCGAGTCCTGGGAAGCGGAGGTCGATCTCGAGGGTAAGGAAACGACCGCGGCAGCGGCCAATGAAAAAGAGTTGAAGAGGAGCGACCTCTGGTACGATTATCTGTCGTACAACGACGACGTTCCCGGCAAAGACGGGACTCGCAGGTCGCTTTTCGGATTGCGAAAATCCTCCAAGGTCAAATCCTCTAAGAACAGGATCAAAGAAAAATCGAAGGGTGGAAAGAAAAAGAAAGGAAAATCGCGAGAACTCCGGGACGTTCGTAGAAACTTGGGTAGGCAAAGCGACTTTCGGAAGAGTCCGGCGCTGGACTCCGGTGTCCTGGAGGACGACGACAATCCCGTCGAGACTTCGAGCCTCCTCGACAAAGTCATGAACATGATAAACCCTAAGGGTGAGGCTGCAGATTACGCCGGCGAGACGGTCGGCAGAGATTACCGAACGAAGGAAGAAAAGCCTCGGAGTCTTCTCGACAAGGTCAAGGAAATCATCGGGAACGCCATTGGTATCGGGAAGAAGAACAGGACGATCGAATCGCCCGCCGAAGTGGCAATTTCAACGTCAACCCCGAGGTTCATCGTCGGGACGGAAATGCACCGGTCGAGCACAGCGAAGACCACGACGGAGAAGCCTCGCGAAGAAGTGCAGAAAGCTATCAGGAAAATCCATCGGGAGGAGCTGATCAGACATCATCGTCACCACAATCCTATCAAAAAATCGCACTCTAAAGCCCACAAAGTCGAAGCCTCGAAACACCGTGGAGCGAAGAAGATGGCGCACGCTTCGAAAAGCTCGACAACAAAAAGACACAAAAAAATGCCCAAAGCGTCGACGACGCGAAGACCGAGGTTGAAAGATTCGCATAGGAAGAAATCGAAGAAATCGCGGAAATCGAAGACATCGAAGACTAGTCGAAAGCCTCAAAATCCGAAACCCTCGAAGAAGATAAAAATTGCCAGGGCAAAATTAAACAAAAAAAAAGAGGTTTCGATGCCTGCATTTATCGTGCCGGAGGGGAAGAGGCTCGTTTTCAAAAATGAGGCGAAAGCATTGAACGTGAGCGCAATAATACCAAAAGTCCGGGATCTCGTGGAGAGGCAGAATCTTGGGAGTGTCGAAAAGATAATCGTTTATGTCGACAAGAACGAACAAAAACGTCATTTTCCTGACGACGGTAAAACTATTACGAAGAAGCGTCTGGAGGATCGTAAAGTCGACGGAAAGTTGAAAGAACACAAAAGTGCCGAAGTTGCACGCAAGAGACATTTTCGTCGTCAGAAACATGCCGGAGGATCGAACGAGGAATCTCGGTCGGTCGTCGAAAGGGACAACAGCATCGCCAGTCGACTGGAGAACGGAGGATTGTCGTTCGATGGCGTTTCGCTGGACGACATTGTTTCTCGGATTGCAGACGAGATACTGAAGACTGCGGTCGACACGCAACCGGAAACTGGGACTCTCGACCCTAAAATTCAAGTCAAAGTAAGCTTATCGGGATTTTATTAATGGTAATTATATCTCCCTCGTCGCGGATGAAGAAAATCGAAAAAGGTAAAAAAACCACGATTTTCAAACCGGAAGTGACGTTTTCCTGTACGACGTCGCTTCCAGTCGATAACTAAGATTTTTATATCGGTAGTGACGTTTTCCCGTATGACGTCACTTTCGGTCGAAAACTAAGATTATGAAACCGTAAGTGAAGTTTTTCCCGTATGACGCCACTTCCGGTCGAAAATCAAGATTATGAAACCGTAAGTAAAATTTTTCCCTTAGGGTAAAAGTGGTGAATATGGCTCACCTCGATTAACACGTAAATCAATGATATATGGACCGGGCCATATTCCCCACTTTTACCCTATGACGTCACTTTCTGTCGAAAATTAAGATTTTCAAACCGAAAATTACGTTTTCCCGTATGTCACTTTCGGTCGTAAACAAGAATTTTAAACCGGAAGTGACCTTTACCTCTATGACGTCACTTCCGGTTCAAAACAAAAATTTTATACCGGAACCGACGTTTGCTTCTATGACATCACTTCCGGTCGAAAATTACGATTTTGAAACAGGAAGTGACATTTTTAGTATGACGTTACTTTCCGTTTAAAAGAAAGATTTTCATACCGGAAATTACGTTACAATATTTTCAATTACGATTTATTCTATTTATTCTTCTCCAATTTTTCGACGTTTGTAAAATCTCGAGAATTTTTTTTATGTATTCCACCTCAGGTGATACAGGAAGTCTCCAACGGCACGGAATTGCCTCGCGAGGAGACGAGAACGGAGTTTCTTCTGGACTTATCCGGTAACCCGATGTCGAATTTCCCGAGTCCCCGGAAACAAAAAAATGCTGTGTCGAAGAATCTTTCGGGACCGTCGCGACTGACGTCCAAGTCGTCGGAGCGTCGGATGAATCTGCCGAACGTCGGACGAAAGAGCAAACGAAGAAACTGGCTGAAGAAGATAAAACGCGCCGGGAACCCCGACGAGGCGAGAAGTCTGGCGATAATTCGCCGTCAGCTTCTGAGGAAGTTGAGCGAGAAGCTCGAGCAGCGACGCATGCGCCGTCTGCGCGAGAAATCGCGTCGTCGAAGATCGCTCGATCGTCCCCTGCATCGATCGTCCCGACGGCCGAGTCACAAAGCGAGATCGAAGGTCGGTCATCGCGACGACGACATCGCCGAGAAGATCCGCATCATCTACGGCATGCACCACAAGAACCGGAAGCCCTCGAGCAGGCGCAAGAAATCCCGAGAAAATAAGCTGAAACACTGGCGAAGCATTCTTCCTCTGCGCACTTCCGGTAGAAAGCATTTTCGCCGCAAATCGAGAAACCGTTCCAAGCGCGAGAACGATCTCTCGTCCCGGCAGAATCTCTACGAGGGCATTGACAAGATCGTCGGAAGAGTCATCGCCGCTAAGCCCGAATCGACCTCACCGGAAGTGTCGAATTTTTTACCGAACGCCAAAGCACCGGTGGCAAAAAATTTGCCCGAAGTGCCTGAAAACTTTAGCGGATCCACGAAGCGATTCTCGTCCTCGAAACGACCGGCCAACCTCGACATCGGAGACGCCAAGACCGTGCCTTCCGTCGAGAGAAACCCGCCGAACGACGGCGTCTTCTACGCTCACATGGTGGAACTTCAGAGGAAGCTGCTGAAGAAATCCAACGCCTCGGCAGCGAACGCGAGTCGCGCGGCGAACGGAAGAAACGCTCGATGCTCGAGGAACTGCGACGGTGTCTGTCGATCGAAGTACGAGCGCGTGAAGAGTCTCGTGCACGCCGGAAGTCACTATCTCCTCCGTCGTTTCGACGACTGCGAGACGTGCGCGCCGTGCACGACGAGCGTCCGAAAAAATTCGCAAGAGACAAAAGCCAAGAGGGAAGATCGTTCGTCGTCGGAGGTGAAGAGCATGGCCGAGAAGATCCTTCACTTCGCGAGCAGCATCGACTCGAAGCGCGACAAGGGCAACAAAATCCGCGAGACGAGCGAAGCGAATCTGGAGGGACTCGTCGAGAAGTTTGGCATCGACGAGCTCGGCCTGACCTCCGAAGCGGACAGAAAGTCCCTCGCGGCTCTCGTCAACGGGATAATAAACGTCCAGAAGAACGTCAACGAGACCCTCGAGATCATCCGAAGCGGCCTGGGCAAAGACAAAACCGTTGGTTCGTCGAAGAAGCGAAGAAAAACGGAGAAAAAAATGCCGAGGCTTAAATCGGGGAAGAAGAAATCGAGTAAAAAGGGGGGAAAGAATAGAAAGCAGAACCGCAAGAGTGAGGCTAAAAAAAAGAAGAAATCGCGAAAGGGCCCTAAAAACCGGAAGAGCGAGTCCAAGAAGGTGAAGAAGAGCGTTTCGAGCCGAAAAATCCAATCGACGAAGTCGTCAACCGAGACTAAAAAAAAACTAGAAAACCACCTCGACGAGGTCGGCGAGGAGATTCGGGAGATACTTACGGAGGAGAGTGAGGCGAAGTCGAGATTTGACGGTAACTCGTCGAGAAGCGTTCGGTCGCCTCGTCGGGAGGGCGAAGAGTCCGCCGGACGGAAATTCTATCCTAGATACGAGAGGGACGTCGAGGACACGAATGTCGCGAGTCTGGGAAGGTACCGAAGCCGAAGAGCCCGCGCCTCCCAGTGGAGTCAGCCGGAGAACATCGAGACTATGCGATTCCCGAGTTTTCTGGACCTGACGAACACGAACTTGAATTATCCTAAAACGAAGAAGAGCGCGACTGTCGTTAACGCGACGGCGTCATCGGCGGTTTCTTCCTTACCGACCGGTCGCTCGACCTCCTCGACGAGACGAAAAAATAAGGGCGCGCGTTCGAAGAAGCGGAAGGGACGAAAAAAAGCGAAGAAGCATCGTCAGCGTGCTAAAAAAAAGGGCGCACACGAGAACCCCAGACCAGTCGCGACGACCCCGAAGAGCAAAACAAAGCTCGCAAGCGCGAGCACAAAAAGCGCCCCAAAAAGACCTCAACTTCTTAACTTGAAGCTAACCGGACGAGTGAACTTCGTCGAAGAAACGGCCAGGAGTGCGAACGGCGCGAAGGGGTCTTCGGCGCACTTCAGTGTTCAGCGGAAGCTTCAATCGAGTCCCCACGTGGTCTCCGGGAAGAGCAAGAGGTCTAACGTTAAATCCGCTAAGAATAAGAAGAGGACCGAACAGAAGAGACATTCGTCCGGTAAAAATTCGGAGTTCTCGAGGAGGAGCTCGAAGAGAGGTCACGAACGGGAGTCACAGACGCTGGTGCCCGTGGAGAACGGTCGACTACGCGTGAAGTACATATACAGAGAGGCGCCCGGGTCTCTTCGGCATCGTCGTCGCAAGGCGACCAAGAAATTCCCCTCCAACGTCGGGGAAACGAAAAATGTTCACGGAAAACAAAAAACGTCTTCGACGGGAGCCTCGAATTCGACGAAGTGCAACGGTTGCATATGTGACCTTGAGGAATCCGTGGAGGAGTTGAAAAAAATTCTGACCCTCAAGGGTGACTCGTTGGTGAAGATCGTCGAGTACGAGTGCAAGAAGTTTCGGAACATCGGCGAGGAGATAGTTCTGGTCTCGACGGGTGTCATAGGGGACGTTTTACCAAGGTCGCGACGTGACCTCGCCGAAGCCAAGGGCATGAAGTACGTTAAGCCCGGAGATGTCGATGACGCGCTCAAGGACGAAAGTACCGATACCAGAAACGAAAACGACGTTATGTCTTTTCCCGGTAGCGATTTGAACGTTCCGTGCAATCGTGACGGCGAAGACATCACCTGGTTGACGAGTATCAGCAAACCGAATTACACGTGGAGTCGCGAGGATGGACTACCCCTATCAGGTACCTCGTCGCTTCATTTGTGAGTTTAATAAAAATTTATCACAATCGATGGATCGATGGATCTCTGGATCGATGGATCGATGGATCGATGGATCGATGGATCGATGGATCGATGGATCGATGGATCGATGGATCGATGGATCGATGGATCGATGGATC
>JAPYZD010003777.1:0-12403 GCA_030522725.1 Ichneumoninae sp. B BG-2022a
TGGTCGGATCGCTCGAAGCCCAACCAGGTGAGTCGCTACCCGATATAGGGCAGGGTAGGTCCATCTGTTCAATGATCCTTAAATGCAGTGAGAACAGAGCTTTTCCAAGCCAGTACCCCCCTGCCAGCTGTTCCAACGGAGAATAGAGGGAACCTTGTTGCGTTTGCTCTTAATGGGCGTGAGACCTTCGGGTCGAGCATAAGAGGAGAGTTTCGTGCCTGAATCTTTATACATTAAATGATCCTATGGTTTCCATTGGGCGCCATCGGCCACGGTTGCAGTTGCTCCATTCGATTCTATTTTTTTTTTTTTCAACTATCCACAGTTACAGACGTGTTTGTAGTCGCACGGTATGGACACAGTTTGTTGTTTTTGAAATTTTCCATTGCTTTGCTCTATTTTTATTCTCACGTGGTCTATGATACTAAAGGCGATAATTTTACTCGTACAACTAAAGAACGGAAACCGGATGTGATGTATTCGCTCGAGAGCCGCTGGAAAATCCCATCGGCTGAAAGCAGGCTTCTGCTCAAACTCGACGAGTTTGAGTTACACCGTCATCTAGCGCAAATCCTACACTGTAAAAATAAATTGTAAATTTAATATACTGAAACTCGAAATTTGCTTACAACACTTACATCAATTGAACATTAGTGTACTTTTTTTGGTAAAATTGAAATAGCAGAAATAAAAATTACAAATCTTTATCCTGAAATTTAGAAAAACTTTCATCAGAAATAACCATTTTACACATGCGTTGGAAATTTTAGAAACCGTTTATGTAAAAAAGCTTCCAATACCGTTCATTGATTTGCCAACAAATTTTTTTTACAGTGTATGGTTTCCATTGGGCGCCATCGGCCACAGTTGCAGTTGCTCGAGTCGATTCTATTCTTTTTCAACTATCCACAGTTGCAGACGTGTATATAGTTGCACGGTATTGGCAGAGTTTGTTGTTTTAAAATTTTCCATCGCCCCGCTCTATTTTTATTCTCACGTGGTCGTTGACCCGGTGGATCCTATAAGCCGCGCGCGAGAACTGGAAAGGCGGAGGACAGGGAGAAATATAACGTGAGGGTCCGCATGCAGTCTGGCCCACCCGCTCGCAGCCCGGGGCTATGCAACCACTTATCACCCGACAGTTCACCCGACGAGTGACACGTGCGCTCGGGGCGAAAGTTGTATAAAGCTCGTTTCTCCGCTGGCCAACGGACACTCAACGGGACATAGAGGAGCGAACTGGACGAAGAGGAGCGTCACGGCCGATGCCGGCCCAGCGCGCAGTCGCGAACCCGGGAGCTTCTCTCCTCCCCCCAGTGAAAAATATGGAGTGGCACGGGTACGCAATCCACACGAGCGCAGGACGCCTCCACTAGTTGCTGAAGGCGAGCTTTGCGAATGACGGAATGACGCACGGATGGAAAACTTCGACGTTCATCTCGCGCGCGAAGCTCACGGCCGAGAAGCTCACGGCACACGTTCGACAATGGATTATTTTTAAACCGTCCTACCGCACCGTTTCGCAAATTCACGACAAAGGGACTGCAAAGAGAAACAGAATTCCGAATGGTATCCCAGCGTTGAGCGTGTATCGGGATGCGGAGTGAATGGCCACGGGAAACAAGGCGTTCGCTCGGCGGATGCTGACCTGATTCTGCGAACAACCGGGCCGAAGGGTGGAGAACGAGCGCGTCGACTAAGGGGGTGTTGGTGAGGGGGAGGATGGGGAGGGGGGAGGTATTAGCAACTTTTCAAATTACCATCACGATTTACCTTCCACGCGGAGACCAAAACCCGAGCTAAACTAACGCATAATTTATGAAGACGCACGAGCACAAAACACCCGGTCCAAGTCAGGTTGATGCGGAAATAAGAGATAAAGAAAGATATACTGAGAAACATAGAGAAACCAGCGGGATCGGAGCGCAGAAGAAACTTATTTTAACGGACCTCGCGGGCCCCCGCTGCGGCGTGAACTCGGCGAAGAGAGGCTGTTAAAAATGTTTCACTATGCAGTATCCAAACCTCCCCCCCCTTGCGCCCTTACGGGTGGTTTTGCCGTTCCCGGGATTTATGCCCGACAAAAATTTATGGTCTGTCCACGCGGCGTTCCTTGTCCCGCGAATGTTGAAGCCCTCCCCGTTCGACCGCACCTGCACTAGGTTAGCGTGGTTCGGGTGTAAAAATCGCTTTTACGATGCCGAGAGAATCATTCGTGGATTTAGTAAAATTCGGAAAACAATTGGTTCTGTGGAGCGCGGAGGAATCGGAATATTGTGAAGGGGTGTTGTGTAAGGTAAAAGTACCAGTGGCCGCACACCTATCCGAGCAGAAATTTACGAGCGTTACATAGGGTCCTGATACGGCCTTATTTGGCCCTTATCAGGCTTTCTCAGGAGCTTATCAGGGCCCGATGTAACGCGTGAAAATTTCTACTCGGGTAAGGGCGAAGTCCCATGCATGAAAAACCGTATTTGCGTCTCTCGTGCACGCGTGCTTCGCGCGGCCACTGGGACGTGTTCGGTCACTGGGCCGTTTACCTTATGCTGGAACCTTGCGATGCTAATACGACCGTTCAGGGTTGTAAGGCCTGAATTCGTGCTGGCAAAAAGTGAAATATATTTTAAATTGCGGAAATAAACGGAATTCCGAACGCCTACAATACGAACAACACGAACGGAAAGGTCGGCCCAATATCGTCTCCCAAGTGTGGCAAACAAGCTTGACTTGTCGCGTCTACTTGCTGGTCCAGAATCTACCTACAATACGCAGCTTGCAATAAAAGTCTTAAAATACGAATGAAATAGAGAAAAATGTGTAATAATAATTTTTAAACAATTTTTTTGTAAAATATACTGTTACACACGTTATACGAAATATGAAATTTTATCTGAACTGCAAAATATTATAAAAATGTAAAAGGGCTCGTCCCGTAAATAAAATAAATAAATAAATAAATAAATAAATAAATAAACAAGAGTGTCCAAATGTACCGTACTGGCAATATGAGTGTACTGAAAAAAACTTACATAGTAAATGTAACAGTTTTACAGTTACGATAATGACCAAAAATTGTAGTTGTAACTATAATCATAGTTTAATGAATTGAGTTTATACTATCACATACTATCTATATAGATGTCCCCTCTGGGAACTATTCGTTATAGTAGGAAATTCCATAATGTTTCTGAGTGTTCTCATAGAAGACCCATTGACTTGCGAATTACCGTTTCGCGATTTTTTTTGTCTTCATTAGAAGGAACTCAGCTCTACCGCTAACTCAGATCTTTCATCGCTGCGCCCGTAAAATCCGAAGACCCCGAATTTTCTGGAGGACTCGTTACAATCCTCCTCTCCGGAAAGTTTAATTCTCGTATTGATCGAAATCCCTTCGATACGACGGAACGGGGAGTTTCGGAATACAACGCAGGCCGACGAAAGGGCGCGACGATTCTCGAGACGCGGAACCCAATGCATAACGACGAAAGGGCGCGACGATTCTCGAAACACGGAATATAATGGATAACGACGAAAGGACCATGAATATTTCCCGCGGAGTCACCGAACTCGCGGTATAGCTGTACATGTATAATGTACACGGTAAAGTCAGCGGAGAGCGGGAGGATAAAAATCTGTGATTCGATGCTGTCTGCCGATTCGATGAAATCGCGTGTCTGCCGAGGAGCTCGTAGGTTCTTCGACGTTCCCGTGATTCCGAAGGATTTCGGCCAAGCGGTGGAGCGTCTGGCGGTTCTTAACGAATGCTCCACAAAAGATACCGAAGCGAGGGGGCCTCGGGTGGCTAATGACTGGTCGTTGGCAGTGACCCGGGGGGCCAATGACTGTGCCATTCGGGCCTCGGATCAGGACGCCCCGGCTACGCCGGGTTCTTAGCAGCCTCCAGTCTCTCTCCGCCGGTCCCGCTTCGATTCCGTCATTAAGGCGGCACTCATGGTTTATTCAGATGACCGTACTCGAGAAGGTGAAACCGCCTGAACTCGCTATAGTGCGGATGCCGTCCTGGGGTTCTCCGACTGCCGGCGGCGCAGCACGGGCTTCTCCAGAGTCACTTGTTCATTCAGTTGATTACATTGGCCTGCTGCCGGTTCTCCTGGAAGTAGGCAGCCCCGCGCGATATAGGAAGGACCGAGAGGACGAGATTCCGACCAACGGCGACGGGACGAGGAGGGAAATACGTGGGGCTCTCGCAACCGGAGCATCCTCCTAATGGTAGCTTAACCAAGGACCAACTATCCCTAGGCTGTTTGCCCGATCGTTTCTCGTTCTCTGCGCGCCCCTTTTTTACCGCTCTTTCCCTCAACTTCGTATCGGAGATGTACGGAAAAGTTTGTTTTCTCTACCGTAAACTTTCTGCCTCAATTTTTTTTTTTATCTTTACTTTCTCGTCGCATAAGAAGTGTGTAAGGAGAGAAAGTGTTGTTGAAAAAGATTGAACTATCGGATTATGGGCCGGGAACGCGTCTCACGTGTACCAGAATACAAACAAATGCAGCTTCCTTTTTCTGTGCGTCCTGCCCCGAAATGCCATCATTTTTCGGAGAGATTTTGGATCGTTACGGAATTTACTGGGTCATACTGAGTAACTGCCAAAGTGGTGCGGTTCCCACTAAAGGAAATAGGTCTCTAATAACCATAGCAGTTGTTTCGACGTTAAATAACGATAATTCTTAAAAAAGGCTCTTCTCGCAGATCCGCCCAAAAGTGCGAAAAAATGTATTATCACAGAGTGAGAAATCTTGAGCGGGTTTGAACGAGGAACACTCTTATGACGATAATTGAGAACCCATCTCAATTTTTTTTCCTGACCTGTTTTTCGGTACTCAGCCTATTGCGCGGCGCTCGCACGTCACAGCATTCCGACGATGGGAAACGAACCGACTACGATTTAACAGGTGCCCACCCTTATATACGGCCACCCGGGAACATTGGCGAGCTCATTTTGCACGATTCGTTGAACATACCGAATGACTGGAACTGGTGGGCTTTGGTGCCACGCTGAGGAGATGAAATAACGAGAGACGTTCGATTCGACGAGGGGAATAACACGGTCGGTCGAGAGCTCGGATTTTCGATTCTGACATCCGAGATTCGTACTTCGCGCGGCAATTATTTGCACCGCGCGTTCTCTCTTCCTTCCTATGGATCGCACGTATATAACGCACGCACACCGTCGGACATGACGTTCGCGCGTTATGTCCGACATGGACTAAAGGATTTCCTGAAAAAAAAAATCTCGTTTCGTTTCTATGTTCTGTAAATTTCGTCGATTCCACCGGGCATATTCCTCACCAGAATACAATAACGAGAGCCGGAGAATGCATTCACACGTTAATGATCGCGTTGATTCACTGGCTGCAGGTAGCTACAGAGAATTCGTTTTCCACCGACACGAATTCACGGATAATCAACAGCGGCTTCCATTCTCATCGCTCCGGGGTTTATTGTTTCAACTGTCTCGAATGTTTCGCATGAATGAAGCTAAAGATTTTAGGTCTTTTAATTCGATTCTTGTTACACGAACTAAAAATTGTGAAGGTAAATTTTTATTACCCAAACTAAAAATCGTCAAGAAACCGATCTGAAAATTGCCAAGGTAAAAAAAGGCCAACAGCTACGCGAACAGAACGGAGGGTTCAGAAGTGTACGGAGTGGCCCGGTGAGAGGAAACCGATGTAGAGACGCCAGGAAGAGCAATCAGATGTGTACTCCCGATCGTAGATGAGTCAGAAAAAAAAATCGTCTTGCGCATCGAGCGTTTTTTCGAAACACATGAAAGTCTAGAATGACTTTGAAGGGGGGTCGCGGGCGGCAGTCGCGTGCGGCGGTTGATCTAACCAGCGAAAACTTAGCGAAAAGGCAAGCAACCCTCTTATTTTTTGTCAATATTGATCCAACAGCAGTTTGCGAAAAAGAAGTTTGCGCGTTGTGGCAAATATTGTTTCAACGCTTCATTTCCAAGGTTATTTCGTTATTCCACCGTACATACACTCGTCCGCCTCGAGTGCCTTTTGACGAGATCGGCTTTTGTTTACTCCCCTCTACAATTTCGAATATTAACCGTGGTTCTTTTAATTTAAGAAGAAACTCACGAACGTTCGCGCACTTTCCAACTTTAGCCGACTGGGATGAGAGATTAAAAGTAACATCATTGCAATGTGTAGGGTGAAAGGGGCGAATATCGGATAGCAAGTCAATCAACGATACATGGATGGGTTGATTTTAGGGCGAGGTGAAACAGACTCGGTCGGTAACAAAAACTGTAATAAATGGCATTCGCAGAAGACATTTTGCGAAAAAGCAAAGTATTAGCGGATGTAGAATTCAATACCGCGCCCGATGGTACTACGGGGTTTGCCACAAATGTCAACCATTTTTACATGTCATTGATTTGAAAAATGTAACTATCTGTCTTGCACTCATATGTCACGTTTTACCTAGTCCTATGGTAGAAAAATTCAAACATTTCTCGATGGGCTAAAAATCTGAAAAAAATCAACCATATGGAAGGTTGACGTTAACGACAAAAACAATTGTTCAACAAATTACTCGACAACTTAACAATTTTTTAAAAATAAAAATGATTCATTTATTTTTCTGAATACGTATGAATTTTTTCAGAATTTTTTGTAATCTTTGAAAATCGCGTTTTTACATAACAAAAAAATCTGAAAAAATCATATGTATTCAGAAAAATAAGCTAATCACTTTTATGAAGGAAAATAGTTAAGTTGCCGGGTAATTTGTTGAATAATGATCGATACCTTCAACTTGTTAACAAAAAATTGAAATTATTATTCCTCAAACACAATCTTTGTAGCACCTCTCATATCCTTGATTTTTTTCAGATTTTTATCTAATCGAAAACTATTCGAAATTTTCTCCTTAACCACTTTTCTCTTACGCCAGTGTGTGAATAATTTCAAGGGCTACAAATATACCGTTTCGTAAGACAATCCACGTTTAGCGATTTTTCCTCATCCTAATTTTTACCCGGCGGTACATGTAGGGTGAGCGGAGAGCCTCCGGGTCGTTGTATAAAACTATCAGGATCGTTAAGGGAGCTCGTCGGCGATCCGTAGCCCTCGAGGCATTCGTCAGTTAACAAGATCCGTGGAATTCGGATCGGGTACCCAAGGTAAGGAGGTATATATGTATATATATATATACCTTACCGAGAGAGCCAAGAGCACGAGAGGCGACTTCACTCCGTCTCAAAAACCCTCTTCGTATTTGCCAAAGGCCCCGTGGGCCACCCTTAATTAAACAACGACTCGACCGTTGGGCCATCGACGGAATACAAAGATACACCAGCTATAACTTCTCCTCCCGACGTCTCCACGATCTTCCGGCTATCGCCAATAGGAAAATCATTATTTTCGTACATTTCTTTGCATACTGAAGACACTCGTCTTATATATATATACTTTAGAAGATTGTTTGTTCCGATTTTCAAGAATTCAGTGGGTTTTCCTTACGGGTCTTGATTATTCTAAGTCAACTGGCATCTCGTTTCCAGATTCTGATAACTATTTCGGTAATATACTATTCGGTGTATTCTATGCGCGTCGGTGAGTTATGCACAACAATGCGGTGTATGACAGCGAAGTAGACTATCGTCGTGTGCAGAAAAGTAGTATATGTTACAAGGGAGGAAAGTGTGAAGTTTGTGAAGTGTGAAGAAATTTACACGACGTGAAAATGCACTTCCTCCTTCGTGGCATAAGCTACTTTTTCCCCCGACTATGCTACTAAGTCGACACATTTCTATGTCTGCAACGGCACAATCTTTAGCTGTAGAGCCGCGTTCAGGAATCCACAAGGGTAAGTAGCCGGATTTGCTTTTTCAATTTTTTATCGATTTTTATGTACTTTCCCAATTGGTAAACTGTTGTTATAAATATGGTAGCTATTGACATATTTTATATTTTTAGAGGTATCTTTTTGACTCATACATTTTTCAAGATCACAAGTAGCAAAGATCGTCGCCGAAGTCAAAAAAGCCCGTTTCTTCGTCAAAAGTCGCTACAAGTGAATCGTATTATTGACGACTGATCGATTTGGCGAGTGAAAATGGAAGAAGATATCGGTGATAAATTCTTATACTGATAATTCCGTATGATAAATTCTTTACTGAACTCCTGACGATTCTGCACGGAAGGCCTTAGGTCTAGAGGTATTCCAGCGACATACACATCGGCCGGTGCGCCACTGACGGGATCGTTGAGGAAGAGCGTCTATAAATCGATGATCACGCGCACATGATATATAATCGTTATTACACGAAGGCAGGTACATACTCAAGCGGGCGTTCGAGCGATTAGGTATGGGGAAAATTATAGGTGTAGGTGAGTCGGTACGTAGCGGAGCTCCGCATCGATGGCGGTGGAAGTAGTAGTGCCAGAATGGGCGAAAACACGAACGGGGTTGCGGGGCGTCCTGGGGGGGCGATACCCGCGTGTCGATGATTGAGAATATTATGCTTCCAATTAGCGAGAAGCTGGGGTGAGCGCGTTCGTTTCACGTCGGCGTCCCGATCAATCGATTTGCCCCCCCCCCCCCTCTTCCTCATTACTCCAACATTACCTCCGAGCAGCCTGTTGGATTTTAATTATCATCCTTTTCAATGTAACGATAATTATAGAACGATTGGCACTATCCACACGCTCTCACGTGTACATTTCTGCATTCTCCCGTCAATTATCGTCGGAGATTGTTTGAATTAATAGGTAATAATAATTTCGTGCCGTTACTGCCGAAACATGTTTATAACAAATCATAGCCTTTGTTTACCGCCCGATCGCGCCGATGATTCGATGCCAAATTTATCACGTTTCACGACGACGCTTCTCGAGTGTCGCAGCTGTTGAAGTTTCGGAGTATTATCGAATAACAACACTTTGCGTTATGATTATTCGGCTTTTTAGATATTTCGCAGGACGTACGGTGTTAACGTTTGAGAGTGTAATTGGCCTGCGTGACGGTCGAACAGGCCCCGGGTCACCTGAGAGGGTTTTAAAAAAATATTACATTGAAAAAAAAAATCGTTTGCGGGTTGCCGAAGAATTTTTTTTTTTAATTTCATTTTTACTTTTTATTCCATATGATATTAAAACAACGGCGCAAGACTGTCAAGGTGACGTGCTATCGTTTCAAACCCGTTTGGAATTGTAAGAATTAAAATAACATTATTTTTTATGGTATAAAGTCAGTATTGTTGCTTTCACTATGTTAGGTTTTCTCAGAGTAGGTATATCAAAAATCGATGATATTTTAACCGGGAATTTTTTGCGGAGGGAGAAGAAATATTATCTGTAAATGAATCTTAAAAAAATATGGATCTGGAAGCAGCGGAACGATCCGCGCTGCGAATGAAACTTTTTGTTCTCCCTCCGTTCTGTACTTCTTGTACCCAGACTTGCTCCTTCCGAGATATGCTAAAATATCAGCGCCGAGAGGGAACCGAGCTCGACATCGAGATCCTGCGTCTCGAGAGACCTCGAACCAGAGGATAATGAGGCAGGGGCGGAAGGACGAGGGAAAAGGATGAATGAAGTAGGAAAACAGCGATACTTCCGATAGCGAGGAAAGCTGAAACATGGTGGAATTAGAGAATGAAGTGCCCGAGGCTCGTCGCAGACCTCCGACTTTAAGGTTCGCAAATTTATCCTTATAAAGCGTTCTCAATTAGAGAATATATTTGAAGCTCCAATTAAAAAGAAATGCCTTCGGGGCTCCCTTTTGTGGCAAATAATCTAATATTGACCACACGGAGAATAAAAATGAATAATAACTATTACGGAAATTCCTACAAATTATTCTTTTCCTGAAAAACCTGAACTCTTAATTTTGCATTTGTGAGAAAAATAATTACTGGAAAAACAACGGAATTTTAATGATAAAATAGCTCCAAGTATGCACGAGAGATTGGAAAATTGTACATCATTCCATTAACATTCACGCATTCACAACCAGGACATGTTCTTTGATTTGGCGTTTTATGAAATTTAAACATTGCTAGAATGCACGGTATTTTTATCGTATGAAGCACAGAATTATTATTAATATTTTTTCGCCCATCGAATGAGCTTTTCCTACTTCAGAAACGTTAATCAATGGTTTGACCCGCTCGCAATCTGGATCGAATTATTTCCTCCGTGTGAGCAACGGCGCATGGCTAAGGTTAAGCGGAAGTCCTCCGAGGATGAAACGGTTTCCCGTCACAGCAACAGCGTGTAAGTTAATAACGTGTCCTCGAATGCCGCTCACCTTGGGCACGAGGTTGGCAAAACGTAAAACCTCAAAGCTCGATAGCGACGATATTACTGCAAGGGTCGAACTTTGTGGCCGGAAAAAAGAGAAACATTAATGCAAGGAAACGCCTCGGTTCTGAATCCGACTGTGTATATGGCCGGTTGAATATTCAGATGTGAATCCGTACAGACAGTGCGAGAGCTGGAAGCAGTCCAGTGTTGGCGAATCGACGACCACCATCGCCGGTTCGATTCATCTGTGCGGAAGCGTGTGAATATTCAACGTTTTCGTTCGTTTCGTTCGATTCGACCGGCCGTATCTCCGTTGCTTCTGGATCAGGAAGCCTGCGCGGAGCTTCCGAGCCGGTCCATCCGGCCGCCGGTTTTGCGAATTAAGGGACGATAAAACGTAACGATTTTTCCGCCCACCCGAGGACTATATATCCTCCCGACTGGCTAACGGCTCTGCGAATCCCTTTGGACTACGTGGGGGTGGCTCGATCGCGCGCTACCCCTCTGCGCTTTTGTCATTACGGAGTCACGACTTGGAAAATTAATGTATCGAACGGAGGAACAGGGATGACGGTAAATCTGAGAGGTCCGTTGATCCTCGAGATATAAATTTCTCATCGTTAGCTGCTGTGCGAAGATGTCGGTATAGAGGAGAACCGTCGTCATTGGAACACTTGAGAAAAAATACGTGTTTGGAGTACTCGATTAACAATTTCAATCGATTTTTGTTCTCAATGGACCAATTTAACCGATCGGCCGTTCCAGTTTTACAAACGTCAGTTTGCCTTTTGGGTTTACCGATGAGTGTGAAATTTGGTTCATTTAATTGGATTTTTGGGCCGGTGTCAAAAGTTAAACTGTCGACATGTAGATCTCATATCTACATATGTAAATCTGAAAGGTTCGTTGATCCTTCAAATATAAATTTCTCATCGTCAGCTGCTGCGAGAAGATGTTGGTATAGAGGAAGACCGACATCATTGGAACACTTAAGAAAAAATACATGTTTGGAGTACTCGATTAACAATTTCCATATACTTTTGTAGTGAGGTTCGTTTGTGCAATTCTACATTTGAACGTTCGTTATTTCTTTATTCCAAAATATCGGCTCTTTCACATGTGGATCGTTAAAAATGTTGACACCCATCCGGATTTTTATGTATGACTACATCTGATATCTCATGAAGCTTTATCCACGACGATTCCTCGTCGCATTGCTGAGGAACGAAAGTGGTCCATTCATTTAACCGGTCCGACCACGGAAGAGCTCAACGACTCGGAACATGAATCGACAAAATTTTTGCTGACGCCGCGGGACCCGGTAGAATTTTCTTGACGCGTAGGGACAAAAGTTTTTATCACAAAACTCGAAATAATTTATCAAGTCTCGAAGCGTGGCGGCGGTGAGTACAGTCGAAGCGGTGGCATAGCTGGCGGGCGCGGAGACGCGGACGAAACCGAGCTATTGCGCAATTTCTCGAAGAGATAAGAGTCCAGGCAGGTGGGGTTGCCCGGGCATCTCGAGAACCGTGAGCGAATCAATCTTACTCGCCTCGGCCTGTAAAAGCCTCCGAGGGCGACCCGCTGGCCTCCTCTCCTGCGATCATTGCTCTGAGACATGCCACACGTCACGTCACATTATGTGCTCCCAACACGGCTGTTTCTAACTACGACGCTTTATCGGTCACGATTTGTACACGCCAATTTGCAAACACGGTATAATACGCCTTGGTGTTGGATGTTGGAGGGATAAAAAAAATTACCTCACTGAGCAGGGCTAATGTAATGAATATGAACCACCTTGTGTGCATGATTTTTCCATCTGAAATCGGACCGCCGTGTTCGCCACTTTTGCACCTATAAAAAAAATTTATTTGACGACCACCGTTTATTTGGTTTAAGTAAAATATTTATTTAAATTAAATAAATGGTTAGTTAAATCAAATAAATATTTATTTTAATAATACCGACAGCGGTGGATGCGCGGTTGGCGCACGGTTCCGGTGGTCTCCCTAGTCAAACACAATCGTTCGCGGTCAGTGCTTGGATGGGTGACCGCTTAGCCGTGCGCTAGCTGGCGCATCGACCGGTGAGCGGGAGGCGCTTTCTTCTGAAACTTA
>JAPYZD010003778.1:0-14475 GCA_030522725.1 Ichneumoninae sp. B BG-2022a
ACTACAAGGAAATAAAGTATCACAAGCGATGATAAAGCATAATCCAAAAGAATATAAACCAAAAGTTGCGAAAAATAATTATAAAGCCGTAAAATAAACCGAAAACAGCTTGTTAACAGCTTCTTAATAAACGTTAACAGCTTCTTTATATTAAGTTCTTTTATTTTTTCGCTCCTTGTTTATAAGCGATTCGCTGCCTTCTGTTAAAAATATAGAGCGTACTCCATAAAAAAAACACACACACACAAAGATTGTTTGTAATAGCTGTATCAAGTATATAGTACAAAGTGTTACAAGTACTTGAAGTATCAAGTACTTTAGTTCGCAATTAGGTTATTAGCGTTAAGCGTTGTGAAGACATTAAAAAAAGGCGCAAAGTAATTTCCACATGCCTTCTTTATTTATTACAAATTTGCGTATGGCATTCTCTATGAGAAACTTCGTTTCTGGCTTCCTGACAGAGGAAGCTATGCACAAAAGAAGTGCACATTACTTTGCATAAAATGTAAATGGTCAAAATTTACCGCGTAATTTTATTGCAAAAAACCGATAGCTAAAATTTGCGTAATTCGGCATTTTGAGCCTATTTTTAATCTACAATGCAGTTTTTTTATTTTAAAAATCCATAAGAAATGTTATTAAAAAGACTAAAAGAAAGAAATTCCTTATCGTTGTTTTTTTTTTCATCGAATTAAAAAAAATCTCGTTAAACATATACGTACTAAACATTTTTGAAAACATAACCATGTATTAATAGAAACGGAATGTCATGTTACTCGAGGAGTATCCGTAATGCGAGCGGGTACTCCAAAAATTCTTGGTACTTGATACTTGGTACTTGAAATCTTAAAAAAAGTTCTTGAAGGGCTAAACAAGTACCCGGTACTTAAGTACTACCCAGTTCTAATCAAAACAACTATTGTGCACTTAAGAAAAAAGTAATTGGTCGTTGCTGATATTTCTGCCTCGTAGAGATGCCAGCCCCAATTTTTTTTCTCTCGGATGGATTTGCTTCTCCCTCCCTTGTGATGAAACGGAATTTGGAAATAGTGTTTTCGATCCATCTAGACAAGCTCATATAGCGCGTGTGTGTATCTGAAGGTACAATGGAGGTAGGCAAACAAAATGTCGAGAGTGAGCTCAGGCCCTGGCAAATAAACCCCTACGTAACTCTCAGACCCCATCGAGGGTAAAAAAGAGTTTCAAGCAAAACTCGTCCACCACTCATCAGAGACGAGTGAGCGAGTGAGACGAGTAGCATCTCCGAGTCCTCGAGACTCGCGAGAGCACACTCCAGCATCGCCACAGCAGTCACTGTTACAACCATAGCATAGTTGAAACTCCTATCCAATTATCAATCTATTGATTCGTAGAATAGGCCTGTTCAGCTCTTCACCTTTCTTTTTCTCGTGCCGTTCGAAATCCAAATTTGTCACTAAGGTGAACGTCCCAATTACCGACCACCTACCCAGATAGCATTTTGCCAACGACCCGCCAAAAAATAGGCAACATATGACCGCACGGGTTTGCGGCAAAATTACGACATATGCGTCCGTTTTTGCCAGCATTCAATTGCCGAAAATTCTTACGAAAATATTGTCAACAAGTTGTTAGCTTTCTGGCACTTTCCGTTTCACATACGACGATTAATTTTCTTGAGTCATGGTTATTTTGGGTGAAATTTTTAAAAATTGGATTTCTTATAAAATTTAAGTGCCTCTATCGATTTTCACAATAATTCGATTCCAAGGATCGTTAGCGCTCGTCCATTTGTGTATCATATCTTATATGATATATATATATAGACTATGCGGAACTTTGATCTCTTTCACGGCTGTTAAGAATAAGAAATCAGCTTATAGCACCGTTGTTGGATTTTTGCTACCAATATCTTGCAATCTTGTGCTAGAAACTATTGTTGCAATATTGCTGGCAAGCAAACAGCAAAGCTTGTGGGCAAGCAATTGACTTTGTTTGCCTGTGCTGCGGTTGGCTATCTGGGGAAGAACCGCATGGCATTGAAAATGACAGAAGATTGTTAAAATAGTGGAGCTATTTAAAAAACTGGTATTACAGAAGAGTTTAGAGTCTTAATTAACTAAAGCAAGTGTTATTTTATTATTTTTTTACTATTTTTAATACTAACCCGAAATATACGCACCGTTGTAAGTGACTCATTTAGTGTCCTAACATTTTGTCAAATAGTCCATCTGGTGACTTGTTTCGAGACCTAATCACTATTCTACAATGACAACGCGCAGTAATTGGGCCACACAGTAAAAAAAGTTTGTACTTTTGACAACAACTTATTGCCCACAAACATCCACAATTTTTTACAAACAAAAGTACAAACTAAAATTGTCGATGACACGGGAAATAAAAGGACAACTTCGTATATTCAGATAAGTGACAAACGAGTTTGTTTCTCACTTGGCCAATTGGCCATTAATGCTTCACGTACGGATATTTTTATTTTTATTTTCAGAAACGGGTCATTCTTACGGTCTTTTCATGGTAATGAACAATACGTTACTAATAGAAAATATTGAACATTGCAGAAAGAATCCACGCGAGAAAAAAATGCACGACGTTTGACGCAAACAAAGTTTGATCTCGTCGGCATCGATTATCGCGGAACGATATAGGTGGATAATTTGTCGGTGGCGAGGACTAGGAGGAGTCAATGTCGTTCCGCAGAAGCCAGACAGGCGAGTGCTTATCCGATTAGAGGAGGTCGAGCGCGTGTCTACGTCGACAATGGGGGCTGAGAATATAGCCAGTGGCAGAAGTGGAAAAGTTGGCTATCTCGGGCACCTCGAAGCGCCCGATGCCAGGGTGTTTCGGGGGCTGTTTAGTCCCGGGGGCACTCGAACAGTTGAGAAACTTAAGTGTCACTCGCTTCCACCGTGAAAGAGCCATAAAGCTTCTTCTCAACGTTACACTCACTCTCACTTTCTCTCTTTGCTCCCGGACGCGAATAAGAAAAAGACGGCTCGGCAAGATTGATGGTCGTGCTCAATGCTCCGCGCGGCTTGCCATAAAACAATGCAACGAAACAAATGGTCCTTGCCGGATGTATATTTATTACGTCAGAGAAAGAACGAGACGAAAAGTGAGGCGAAGGTGGAAAACGGGAGCGGGGTGGGACGGTGAGAGTGGCATCGAAATAGGAAAGCCCCATCGTGCAGCAGAGATGCACGACCACTGGGACGCCCACTGCGGCTGCCCGCACCCGCGCTCTTACTACTGCGATAGCGGAGTAAGAGACTTAGTTCTTCTTCCCTTAGGCGCTCAGCACGTTGTCTGTTCGCTATAAAAACAGCCCGACGGAGAGTAGGAGGCGGTTGAATATACCGTTACTTTGGACAGGTAGAGACACTGTCGGGGATGTTGCATATGAAACTGTGGGTATGAAAATATAATTTGACCCACCGATGTACTTTCATCTTAACTATGGTTTTATAGTGCTCTTTATCTTCTCAAAATCTCGAGAAACCATCGCCAAGCTTTTTGCAGCATGTTCTGTGGATTGACAGATATTTTTATAGACTTCTTTTACATTTTTTTTCAGTACTTTTACATATCTAATCAGATATAACACCACAATTTTATGACTCGGCCGGAATACAGACATCTGCCAAAACTACCGTAATAGGACTCTGACGGATGGTAGCTCTATCGGATTTAAAACCGCTATTAACTGCACCGAGTAATGACTCCATCAGAATATGCCGAGTAATGACTCCAACAGTATATACCGAGTAATAACTCCGAGAACATCTCTGGGATATTGTTGTAATTCTAACGTATTACAAATGTAATAGGATACAACCCTCCGGCAAAAGACATTAATCGGCGGAGAGTACTTTGGTCGAATTACGGTATTATTGCCTGCTACATCGGCCTCTCCAATACGGTAGGGTTATAAGCTGCTGTTCCAAATTCGAAAGATGTATAGTGATGGATTCGTCGAAATACGATGGAGATCCCATGTGGTAGGCTTTTGTTATGGTAGAGTTTGGGCAAATGTTGGTATTCCAGTAGAGTTCTGATTCGACTGGGTTAAATTTGCTAGAGACGTAAATGTACCTTATTTGCAAACTTAGTTCAAAGAGCTCCAATCTTTAATTTCGAATGGCTGTTGCGTATATTGTAATTCTAATTGTTATTTATTTAAGGGAATAACTCCTTATCTTCGAAATTACAAGTGGCAAATCGTAAACAGGAGGCATGTAATATTTCAACATACGCGCATAACAAATTTTTTTTCAGATAAATAAAAATAAAATATATGAATATATATAAAAGAAAGAAGAAGCAAACGAAGAAATAAACTCTATGGACTTAGTAGGAGCTTGAACATTGATGTACTTTTTCAACAAATAAAAATACCAGATATTAAAATTACAAATCCTTTGCCTCAAATTTATAAAATTCTGATTAAAATAAAAAATTCTACTGCAAAATTCGCTGCAACGCACATGTGTTTGACATTTGAAAAACAGTTTATGTACAAAGCTTCCAATATCGTTCATTAATTTTTAAACATATATTTTACAGTTTTTTTTTATTTCCGAGATTAGCAATTCGTGAGACTGTTGAGTTGTTCGCTAGGTTCATTCTGTTTTGGCTGTCGTAAAAAAATCTAACCTTACTGGACCGTGCATATCTGCAAAATGCATATCTGCAAAACCATACTTCAATCAATACATTTTTTGTCATATCGTACCATTTATTATAAGATGTTCTCATCTGCGTATACGCCGACGCGTATGCGTAATTAATTCTATGAACTGACAAGCTCGAAGCTGGTCATGACCCGAGCAACTTTTGTACATCGTTCGCAGCCTCTCCTCGAAGACTCTTCCATAAAATGTTCTCCCGTCTTTATCGCTTGTCCCTTGATGAGAACGTTTCATTATAATAATGCGACGATTATAGTCGCGTCCCTTATCTCAAGATTAATGGGATCGTCGAGTACAAATGAAATTTAAAAAAATAAGTGCTTTGATCCTGACGAGAACGTCGCTGAGCTCGTCTCGGTTGTCGCGTCATCCCATGAAGCCTGATAAGAGAGACACGCTGAGCCCGGAGAGTCCTCCGCCTGATGCCGTGTCTACCCACCCGCTCTCTGTTGTCCGCTTCTGCCACGAACACGTGCCACGGTTCCCTCTGGTAACCCGGTACATTTACCGCTTCGCTATTACACGTGCATCGCGCGATACTCGCACAAACGACGAGAACGCTTTCGGTATAAAAATTCTCGCATTTCGCAGTCTCATCGTCGAGCCTTATATATCTCCAGCGACGTCGAGAATCCTTTATTGCCGCGCGTCTCCTCGCGACGAGAATGGGAAATATTCAATTATCATCTCGCAGAAGCAGTGGATGAGAAGCTTGCGTCCTGCGAGACTGGCTCAAACATTTTTCGCCATCTCCACTTCGTCTGCCAGACAATATTTCGTTCTACTCCAAAAAATATTTCGTTCTGCTCTAAAAAATATTTCGCTCTACTGCAAAAAATATTTCGTTCTACTCAAAAATATATTTTATTCTACTCCAAAATATATTTCATTCTACTCCAAAATATATTTCGTCCTACTCCAAAAATATTTCGTTCTATTCCAAAAAATATTTCGTTCTACTCCAAAAAATATTTCGTTCTACTCCAAAAAATATTTAGCCCACGCGAGCGTACCGACGTTCGCTCCTACGCAATAAAAAATGCATTCCCACGTAAAGCTCCCGTAATATTGAATTTAGAACGCGGCTCTCAATTTTTTTGCTGATGAAAAAGCAGCAAAAAAAAATTGCAACTCCTGGATGATGAATTTTATTTCTAACAAAACCATCGCTCAGGGCGACATCGCCGCGCTCTCGAAACATCGATACGTGATGAAGCGCGCCCGTGGCGACGGCGTCGATGGAAATACGCTAGCCCCGATAGTAACGAGTAGGATGAAAGAGACGACAAACGTTGAACGTTGTAGATTCATCGAACTGTTAACCCGGATTCGCGTTCTCGGCGCCGTACAGACTGGGGATCCGCCAGAGATGTCCGCATGTGCGATGACCATTTTTTTATCTCTCTTTCAATATCCACATAGGTATCTTTATCGCTTTCTCTGTTGAACGCGCAGCATTCGGCGCATCCGGCAAGGTTGAAAAAAAACGCTTTCATTCGAGTTAGAAAACAAAATAGAAAAAAAAGCGAAGAGTATGTCAAGCGGTCACAAAGCGCGCCGCGACCGCGTTGGCCAGCCATAGGGAGAGCGGGGCAAAATGGGACAGTGGGGACAAATTTTTAAACATTTATTGAGTAATTACGGGCTGGGCCCAATTCCACGATGATGGGCAGGCCGATCGTCAAATCGTGCAATAGTAGTTGAGTCTGTTTGAAAATACAAGTATAATTTGCCCGATGAATAGGGCAGAGCGGGGCGAAACGATATGGCAGAAGTTAGCAACGTTGCTCCAATGGTATTATTGACAGCTGTCACTTTTAGCAAATAATTGTTTATTTTCCTGTGAAATGGTAAAGAAAATATATCCTGTTATATTGTATTATTATTATTATAAATATTTATATTCTTATATATCATATTACATTATATTATATTATCGGTGCGCTAGGAAATCAACTTTCTGCGAAACGTGACAGCTATCAATAATTTCGTTGGAGCAACTTGCTAACTTCTGTGCCTTGCAAAACGTCATTTTCCAATAATTTTTGGATGCCCGAATTCGCCCTATCGGATACATCAGGCTTTACTGCCCAGTTTTGCCACCTTGCCCGATCCAAAAATGATTGAAAAATTTAGTTTTGCCCAAAAACCCCGTTTTGCCCCGTTGCCCTATTTTGCCCCGCTCTCTCCTACATATCGAAAATACACAAAAAAAAAATTGCAGGCAAAAGTCGGTGAAACTGGCAAAAGCCAAAAAAGCACATGATCAAGTGTCCAATTAGCTGATAACTCCGGTTTGAATGTTTAAGCTGGGACGGTTTTTACGATCCTCGGGAATCCACTCCGAAACTTGATAGTTGAAGTTGGGCCCTTTTCGCCATTCTTCTTCCGACGTTCTAACTCTGCTCTCGCCACTGATAGTTGATTTCGTTGGATCAGAGTCTCAACACTTTTTATCTAAATTGGCCGGTCTCTGAATACGGGTTTTAAACCGTTGACTCTTTAGCACGCGTAAAGTACACGGAGAAAAATAGTTCTGTTTCTGTAGATCGTTAATAATTTATTCCTGTGGCAGCAAAAATATTTGGCTGCCACAGAAAAATATTTTGTCGTCCCTATGTTAACCCGGTAAATCAGTTACGGTAACAAACTTCTTGTCGTCCCAATTTTTTTTCTCAGTGTATCTGCTCGCGAGTATCGCAGATCCAAAAAAATTCCAGTAACTTTTGGATGCCCTATTTTGTCCTAACGATATATCCGGATTTTCAACGTCGTTTTGACCCATTTACCATCACCAGGCAAAATGGCACAGGGGGGTAAAAAGAGACTGAGAGGGCAAAACTCAATTTTCCAATAATTTTTCGATGCCCCATTTTGTCCCAACGATACATCCGGATTTTCAACATCGTTTTGACTCACTTACCATCGACGCCACCGTCCTAAAAGTTATTGGAAAATTACGTTTTGTCCCATTATGCCGTTTTGCCCCGATGGTCGGCGGAGAGAGCAAGGCCTTGCACCGGATAGGTGGGATTTCCATTTTTCCTCAGGTACTCTAATGAGATTTATATTGAAGGTTCCCTCTTGATACCGGCGTGACTAAAATGCCGCAGGAGATCCGATCATGTTGGAGCGG
This sequence comes from Ichneumoninae sp. B BG-2022a, assembly GCA_030522725.1. NCBI lineage: Eukaryota > Metazoa > Arthropoda > Insecta > Hymenoptera > Ichneumonidae > Ichneumoninae sp. B BG-2022a. The sequence goes on from JAPYZD010003778.1 coordinate 7,822, forward strand.
TTTAAATGCCATTACGGTGGATAGTATTTGTCATTCAGTTTTGGCGACGAAATTTGGAACGAGTGAAAATGCTGATGAGTGTTCTGACTTGATCGGATGGGATTACTTTTAATATGGACATTTTTCGGGAAATTTATCGATATGGGTTCAACATTTTCTCCTCCATCATGGTTTGGTTTGATGATTTGTTGCGAAAAATTGTGAAAATTTGAATGAAAATTTGTTGAGAAAATTGCAAAGCGTGTTCGACCCTTAAACCATAATTTCTAACTGTAGGGGAAACCGGGGTAAAATGGCACAGCGGGGCAAAACGGGACGGTGAGGGCAAAACCCCATTTTCCAATAATTTTTAGATCTGGATTGTCAAATCCGTTTGCCCCATGGACTAACATCGCTACCATCCAGAAGTTATTGGAAAATTGCTTTTTGTCTCATTATCTCGTTTTGCCCCGCTGTGCCATTTTACCCCGCTCACCCCTACGTCGATTGCGATGAATCTCGCAAACGGATGCGCCTATGTTGAGAATGCGCTTTCGCGATTTCGCGGTAGGGATATATTTACCGGTCGGTATCGGCGTGGATGTTGGACGAACACGGTTTGACGAGTTCCGCTTTTAGTCGGCCGATAGGACGGAAGCTTCGATTCATCCATCGGCCCTCGCGCCACGCACGTGCACACATCCAGCTACTCGGGTTATACGGACAGAATGAGAACGTGTTTCGATTCTCGATCTGGTAGAAACAAATAAAGTTTTAGTATCGCTGTAGGGCCGAGTAAATCAGGCGGATCGACAATCCGTGCGAGCTTTTGTATGGGAAAACGGGAAACTAGGATAGTTCGACATTCCACGGGTAACGACTGGCCATTCACCGGCGATGCGTTACTGTCAGCAGTCAATAGCCTGGGAAACGCAGCGGAGGGAAAGTGCACACATTGAAGCCGCACTGCAAATAATTAGCCGGTCGATTTTATCAAAGAGGATTTGTGTCGTCAATGGGGAATTTCACACAAAAAGAGACTTTTCATGGGGCAGCAAATAAGCTAAATAATTCGTCGCTGAATTAATGTCGGAACGTAAAATCGCAAAATTCTTACCCGTACATTTATTTTTATTTTGTCACACGGAGAAAATTGGTTTAATTGCTCAACAAAATGAGTTTTGATGACATTGACCTCGTTCCCGCAGAACGATTAGTAAAAGCAGCAAAAATATTACTACGTAGAAGCAACTGGTTTTGCTATCACGACAAAACTTTCTTCATACTGCGACAATCTAGTTTGCACCCAGAAAAATAATTTATTTGACGGCCACCGTTTATTTGGTTTAAGTAAATAATTTATTTGATTTAAATAAATATTCATTTCATTTAAGTATACTATTTACTTAATTTAAATAAATATTTTACTTACACTAAATAAACGGTGGCCGTCAAATTAATTTTTACTGGTAATAAGAGAGTTATTACGTACATACATTTATTTAAAGATTAACTCACTGCGTTTGTATTTTATCTTTTTATTATATTGAAAATAATGTCTGTATTTGCAAGCATTCGCAATTCCACTATGTTTTTAATTTTTACTCAAATACAAAGGAACTGTTTCTCGTGTCTTTTTGTTTTCATATTTCATCATTGTTTCAGTGGAGCTCGCATATGTTGGCACATATGCGAGCTCCACTCAGTCATAACACTTTTTTTTTTGGCAGTAACAAAGTCTGTTTCGTTGCGGCAGAACATTCCTCCAAGCGAAAAATGCTGCTATGGTTACAAACTAGTTTTGTTATCCCGATACTAACAACCTAAATTTGTTACGGTAACAAAAATCTTGTTGCACCAAAAATTTTTTCCCCCCATGCATGTTTCGCGGGATTCCGAGTGTAGCGTGGATCAACAGCGGCCGGGTTTTATGCCGCGGATGGTTGAAAAATCAAAAAACTGTGTTGTATCCTTCAAAGAGAGAAGAGAAATAGTGAGGATGAAACGAAATCATGGGATTTTTTTTTGCCAATGTACTTTTTTTGCCATGCGATCATTATCGCGGGTCGAAAGTTTATTCACAGAAAAGTCAGTATGGATGAAGCTCGTCGGTAAACACAGGTATAGGGAAGGGATTTGCGATGCGATGGGTTTTTCAGCGTCCTCCATTAGCGCTAATGAAAAGCACATATTTTCGTAGTTGTTCGCCACCTCCTCCTCTTCCCGGAGCTGAGCGGCCGGGCTGATGAACGAGGGCGTCGAAGCTTCTCTGCGTTGGACTTTCGATGTTTCGATGCTCGCTTTGGCCCCACAGGCGCGCGAGTGAGAAAGATAAGAGGGGTGGGGCGGGCGCGGAAAAGCACTCGGTACCAAAAAGCTGCATTATGAACAACAACTGACACCGATGCTTGCGCCGACGAGTCTCACGCTACGAGCGTTGCCTCCGACCCGCTCGATGAAAAGCAAGGCTTTTGCTGTGAAATTTACAAAAGATGCGACACGCCAATGGAACGCCATACCGTATACAAATTTATCCCTTTAAAGCTCAGCGACAATAGAATTTCTCAGCTGCTTCATAATCCCGTCTATACACAGTATAGAACAAGTATACAACAATATCTCATTGTTCAGTTACAAATTCAACATTTCGCTGCTTTGTAAAAAAAAAAATCGAGATATAAATTTCATTCTTATTCAAATGCATGCACGGAGAGAATTTGTTGGTTATGACCCTTTAAAAATGTGGGAGGAAACTCCAAACAGCATAGTAGTCTGAAAATATTCCGGCAGTTTGGGGAATCTCCGCATACTGTTGGGTGAAAATGAATTGCACGTTTCTTAAGGTAGTCATTGCAAATGGTATTCCCATAAGTTTCAGAGAAATGAGAGAGAATTTCAAACACTTTCTCGATGGTATTAAAATATAAAAAAATCAAGCATATTAAAGGTGCCGAAATGGTTAATTTTGCATAATGATAAGGTCAAAATCTTATCAACAAATTGATTAAAAATGGAATTGTTCAACAAATTTCTCGCAAATCTAACTTTTTTTATGATAATGATTCATTCATTTTTCTAAATACATATTTTTGAATTCACTTTGAATTTTGTGACTTTCTACACATTTTTCCCATACAAAATGAAAAAAAATTCAAAGTTAATTTAAAAATCTGAAAAAATTCATACGTGTTCAGAAAAATGAAGGAATAATTTTCATTAACAAAAAGTTACTTTATTAGTTTCGTGGAAACTAATTGGCGCCCACAATAAAATTTAATGGTCAAATGAAAAATCATAGAGCCCTGTCAGCCGAGGACCCGAACAAAAAAATAAGCCGATCTCAATGTTCTCTTCCGGCAAGAAATACTTGTTAACGAAGCAAAAAAAAAACAGAACAAAATTCATAACACACACGAGAAGACGTTTAAACAGAATGTCATTCGATGCAGCCCCGTGTGTGCATTTAAAGTCGGTCTGAAGAGGCAGGAGCGTGGGTTAATAAACAGATGACTGGTGACAGATGACAGATGACTGGTTACGCAAGGCTAAACTTTCAACATTGTATTAATTAAGCCACGGCTTTCGCGTACGTCTCGGCACAGCGGTTCTCGAAAGCCCGAGCTTACATTTGTCGAGGCGGCTCCCGAGTTCTGTTTCAACAATCGTGCGATTCACGAGAATGCGTTTTCACCGCCGTTAATACAGAGAAAGTGCCCGCACGGATGATGGAAACGGGTCCGACCGGTGGTGGCGCGAAAAATGTTGCTCATTCTCATTCGACGTTGAACCTCGGCGTAAAATATATATCACACACCTATATAACTTATGGCGGTAGCCTTGCGCATATAAGTGAAACGAGTTGGCAGGTGGAGGCCGGGTGTGAGATTTCCACGACAGTTATAACGGTAAACGCGCGACTCTTATCCGCATCGTGCAACCGCATATGCGCCATCAGGAGTGCAGCGGCGGCGCGAAGCCCAGCAGATTTTGCAGCTCGCCTCCGAAGGCCGCTGTTTCTGCCGCTCATATTTATGCGGCGGAACACGCGCCTCTCGCAGCCAACCACCCTCGCGATGTATACGTATTTTACTGGCAGATAAACCACCGGAAATGTCCTCTGCTCAAGCGGCTTTCCGGCGTCACGCCAACTAGCCGCGCTTCGACACCGACTCCATCCCCCCCCCCGGTTTCGGACCTCGGCAAGCACTTGCGACTCTATCTCCCCGCTCACTACCCGACGCTTCGTTAATTACTTCTAACGACCCACTCACACTGCCAAAGCGACGATCACGAACTACCGATAGCGCCCCCAGAGATACAAAGTTCAAACCGAGGACACGAAATACCTAGGAATTAAAATTATTCGAAAGAGATTTGAAAACATCTTACATCGATTTCTCACTCTAAATACTAATAATAATAATGTAATATATATTTTAGAAAACAGTGGATTTGTTTGTTCCACCCCCCTTGACCCAATTATTGACCACCGTTCACCCAGTGTATTATTATTATTATTATTATTATTATTATTATTATTATTATTATTATTATTATTATTATTATTATTGAAATAAAGTCCCGGAGTGGTTAAAATGTTCATTAAAATGTTCACATTCTCAACCCCTGGTTGAGTTTTTTTTAGCCACTCCGGGACTTTACCAACGTAAAGTTGGCTGCTAATAGGGGGTGGGACAAACAAATGGACAGTTTGTTGTTTGACTGGTAGATGTAAAAATAATCACCAGTACATCAATAATCAACACGTGTGTTTTGATTATAGCATCCCGATCCATGACAAAAAAATTGATATTCAATACATAGTGACGGATTGTTGATTAGCGATCGATGGTTGAGATTTTAATTGTTGTTAGGAGGAAGTAGGATGTTTACCTTGTTTCTTTTATTAAACAGACATCGTAACGATTTTATGGGTCCTCTTGTAGAGACCTCCATGTAGTGGGACTTGAGAAATTCGATAAATAAATAGATTTGTTTATTTCGTGTTCTAGGGCCTAAGCCCCTAAGAACACCGTGCCACGAACCAAAAACCAGCATAAATCAAAACTGAAAATAACATAAGGTAATGCGAAAATAATACTGAAAAATATTACAACAAAACTAATGAGATAACAATAAAATCCAAAAGAATACAAATAATAAGAATATAGAATATAATAATAGAAAAGCATAATGAATAACAGAATAGAATTAATGTTGTGTTATGATGTACCATAAAATATTTAGGAACATCATTAACTAACATTATCATCAGTATCACTAATTTGCAAACTAATGCAATTTTATTTTTTATAATTTTTTTTATTGAAGAATTCTCCAATAAAAAAAGTATAAAAAATAAGATTTAACGCACTTGAAATGCGAGCGCGCGAGCCACAAAAACCCGCTAATAATAATAATAATAATAATAATAATAATAATAATAATAATAATAATAATAATAATAAGTGTTCTGTTATTATTATAAGTGTATTATTATTATTAAATATTCTGTATAGCACAGTGCACAGCGGCTAATCAGAGTGGAATGCGCAATTAAAATCTGGCGTGCTGTAGAAATTGGAGAAAAAAAGATGCGCGACAGTCGTTTACGGACAAGAAAATGAGGGACTGGGGGAAACGGGTGTACGAGATAAAAACAGAATCGCGTATTCCCGAGATGGAAACGGATGGGAAATTTAATTAATCTAAGTAAGGCACGTGATAATATCAAGGTAACAATATCCGAAGAGGGAGAAAATAAAAGTGCATGGATACATTAGCGATTACCTTTTAACAAGTTCGCGTGACGTTTCAATCCGACTGGATCGCAATGCAGGCGACCGAGAGCGGGACGATTGAAACTTCGCGTGCGCGCCTACATCCTGCATGCTCGAATTGACGGATGTAATTGAAAAAAGCTAATTGGACTTGTCCAAACGAACGCGAGCTTCGATGAAAATTGGACGGCGCGATTAAACAGCATCTGCCTCAATTGTTCATAGCCCTTTTATTGCACGCTCGTTTAACTTTAAACATTTGTTTTAACGTTTTTTTTTTATTTTTTCGTTTTTATACGCTCTCGTAAAATGCCGAGTGCGCTGCGTCGAGCGAATGCGAAACGAACAATCGATGTAATATCGCTGCCGGAGGTCGAGTTTTTTCTCTCGCGATTTATTTATTTTTTTCCAACAATAACTTTCATTTATTGTTTCATTCCGCGATAAATAAGTTACTCGCTCTCGAAACCCCTCACGGTCATGAAGTATTTCCATTGGAAACATTTCGACCGCTCTGGAAAAAACGATAGATTAAAAATTGTATCGCAGAGGAATGACATATAAAAAAAGTTAACGTATAAGAACAATACATAGAAAATTGTATCGAAGAGTAATGACACATACAAAATCTTATCGGAGAAACACAACATTAGAAAATTGTATCTGCGATATAATGTTTATGGAATGATATTGCTGACATATATCACTTTGCAAATATCACATTACACTGCGGTGATTGGGTTAGAACTGTAGAACCGTATAATTCAAGTCGTTTCTTAAACTCTTTTTGCAATTCGGAGTTTTTAAATTTTAGTAACATTTTTTTTCATCCTTTTTAAAGTATAATAAATAGTATAACCAACACGTGAAAACACTAAGATTATAAATAAATAAA
>JAPYZD010003779.1:0-15655 GCA_030522725.1 Ichneumoninae sp. B BG-2022a
GAATACGTATGAATTTTTTCAGATTTTTATCTTTATTTTGACTTTTGCACATTTTTCCATGTAAAAAACAAGAAAAATAAAAATAAAGATAAAAATCTGAAAAAATCCATACGTATTCCGAAAAATGAACGAATGATTTTTATTTAAAAAAAAAGTTGTGTTACCACATATTTTGATGAACAATTTTTTTTCAACAATTTGTTAATAACATTTTGAAATTATTATTATGTAAAATTAGTGTTTTCAATGTGTATAATGAGTATGAATTTTTAAAGATTTTTATAACATTGGGAAGTGTTTGCAATTCTTGCCCGAATTTCTCGAATTTAGGCGGAATGAACACCACTCGCTCCAACCTCCTTAACCGCGTGCGAACGGGAAACGATACTCTCGGGAGTCTTCGGCCCGAGAGAAATTTCGCGTTCTCGTGCCGTTCAATTCGCGTTGCGTGTTGCGCAACGCCGGAGTCTCCGGGGTCGAGGCTTCCCAGCGGGGCTAGAGCAGTGGTGGCGCACCACGTGCGCCGGGCGACGAGTTCCGCGGGACGCACCGACAGGAGAGTCTCTGATGTTCGCGGATGAGAAATACGCGTGTAAGCTCGAAGCGCCGACCCGACAAAGTCGGGAAAGAAACGGAGTTTATTTTGGTGAACATTTGAAGCCCATCCCCCTCCCTCTGTCGACGCACGCAGAAGAGAGCGAACGGGTGGGGGATGCGACGTAGGATCAAAAGAACTCACAAATCAACTCGGCAAACGCAAATTTGTCGAGAGGCCGAGGCAGTAACGCAATTTTTTGTTTTTACTTCTTTTCTCCCACTCGCGAATTGATCTGCCGAAATTGATGAAATTTCCAACATCACAATAATGCCGCCGATGAAAAAGTAAACACCGGTAGTGGAAATAAAAAAAATATATACCTTTTCATACAACAGAGAGGGAGGGAAGAGCGAGAGTGAAATGGACGAATCGTATCGGAATCCAGAAGCGTTTGAGTTCTCGAACAGGTGGATCATCGACGGGAGTGAGGCTGCGTATTCGAAGTTTAATGAATAAAAAAATGTTCGTAAAACCGAGAGCGGGCCAGGGAGGGAATCTCTCGCGCCGAGGGGGGCGTGCGGGGGGTAGCGAGCCCGGAGGGCGTGAAAACAAATACTAAAGCGTGTGCGATGTGCGGTGCGCGCGCGGCATAAACCGGACGCACGGACGGACGGACGGACAAACGAAGCGACAAAATTAATGGATTTTCGCGCAACTCCGCGAGGCTCGCCTCGCTTGCCGAATGGGGTGGCGGGAAAAAAAAGGAAGTAGAAGTGGGGAGTTGCAGTTTGCACTCTCTTGTTTCTATTCCGTGTTATTTTACTGTGGCTCACGAAATGGGGGTTCGTCTATCGGGCGTTATGCCGCTGCCGCGGAGGGAGGCTCCGCGCGCCTCTCGTTCATCCGTCTTTGATGGGGCTACAGTATCCTCTCGCTCTCCTCATTCCCTCTCGTTCGCGCTAACTCTTTCGTGCTCGTTTCTCCGCTGGCAGATAAAGTTTGGGACGGCGGCGGCGGTGGCGCGAGCCCCTCGCGTTTGCACGAGTATTTTTCAATTAGCGGAAAACAAAGGATGTCCAGGCAATAATTGCAACAAAGCGAAAACAGGAGAAAAAAAAGGAGCGGTCGGGATGAGGGAGGATCGGGAGCCTCTAGAGTAATTGCCCGGCGTCGGTGGCGTCGCTGATGCCACCCTCCGCCAGCCCCCTTCGTGCATCGCCACCCCCCCCTGGTTCCTATGCTGGACTGCAATGCTACTGTACGACAGATACATATATACGTAATGCAGAGGAACTGATGGTGTCGCCTTTGTCGATGCTCATCAATTTTTCCTTTTTCTTTTTTTCCCGCAGATTATCCCTGCCCGATGCGCATACATGCTACGTGCGTACACAATTCGCAGTGCACTGCGGACGAGTCCGCGAGCTCGGGCGAATTTCACTCAGACGCAACGTCAAAGAAGCCAACGACGAATTCGTCGCTTCGAGGAAACGGGGACATCATTTATTATTCAACCTGAGTCCTTGGCTCTCCTGCCAGCGTGTGTCCAGCGGTTCGGCAAAGTGCTCTTTGCCAGCGCATATGTGTCAGTTTCACTGCTATATCAGAGTGAGTGCTCGTTGAATCCTTCATGGCGTCGTTTTTTGTTCGCGGCGGAAGGATTAAGACGAATGGGGGAAAATGTTGTACCGCAAAGTTAGAATACGGCGAGTCACGTTGGGTCAGTTTTATTCTTAAACTGGAATGTTCTGTTCCTGTCGGGAACTTTCCACAGTTATGTCGCTATCGAAATAACAACTGTTAAGAACCGACCGAACAAATTTGACAACAATGCGATTGCCAGGGAATGAGTAGTTTTTATGAGGAGCGAAAAATAGCTCACTGTGCCCAACCGGTGGGGACTCCGGACGACGAGCGGACACATCCAGCAACATTGGGAGCGGCATCGTGCAGATACAAGATCGCGGAAACGTTAAGAGCGTGTTTATCCCTCGGGGCGTTCGTGTACAACATACGTATACTCGGTGAAGCCCCAACGGTCCTGAGATTTCTAATATTATCCTCAAAGGCTTCGCGCCGCGAGCCGGCTGTCAACGAGACGGAGACATAAACCGCCACCTAATATCCCGGGGATGACAAACGTGACGCGCATATATCCAACGATTCCCCTTTGGGTGTAGCGGGCAAAACTGCGCCGACGGCCCCGAGGAGCGTTTAAAGGGAAGCGAGGGAGAGGCCGATATTAAGGAGAAAGCAAGATAAGCGAGTTTCACCGGGACACGGGAGACGTCTAGTTGCCGGAGCGGACACTTGTCGGATCTTCATGAACGAATAATGCCCGTCCCAGAGGAGTCTGACAGTACGTATTAATCTCCGCGCGCTCGCGCATCTTCCGAGCGTGTTTTCCACCGAGCGTACAAATGACCCGGAGATATGAAATATCACGGGTGATCATGTTTATGAATAACGTGACTGGACGAAGTAACCGAGCGAGGCGAAAGTTAGTTTGGCCACTTATTAATTGTATCGACGAAAATACCCACGTGGAATTTCACCATAGGTTGCCGAGGTTCTTGCACTCGCCCGACCCCGGTATTGACGCAGACCCAACATATCAGCTAGACGATAAATTTGAACAATTTCGTTGTGAACTTCCTACTTAAAAATCTCACTTTTCGACCAGAAGCGACGTCGTGCTAGAAAGACGTCAATTTCGATTTGAAAGTCTCATTTTTCAACCGGAAGTGGCAACGAAATTCTTCCAATTCATCTGTGTGACGTGACTTCGGCAGAATTCCTAGGTCGGACCGCGAGCGGGAAGTTTGTTGGGGTTAACCGTAGAATTACTTCCAGCGGTTAGAATTGATCGCAGACTTGAACGCGGTGAAAAAACTTGAGAGGGGTAACGGAGGTGGTGAAAAAAGGCTTTACTCGGCATTCTGGCGATAATGACTTTCGACCCGATCAAAGAGGTCGCACACGCTACTTTATCCCGAATTTCGCTGGCCTCTCGTCCTCTCTAACCGCGAGTGTGTGTGCGGAGATCTCGTCGGTTTTCAAGTGAGGTACGGGCGGTTAGTTCCAGGAAATGATATTTGACCATTGCCGGTGGGATTCGTGGATAGATATCGCGTGTGTTTGATTACCGCATCGAATCGGCTTGCAGCTAGCGCGGCGCTTGTATACAGACCATAAACTCTACACTATACTCTATCGGAGCCGAGCGTTCACTCTCCATTTAATGATATTTGATTAACTGGCTGAACGCGCATACGAGCGTACTTATACGCCACTGGTAGTGCGTTGGAGTTCATTAGACAGATGAGAGCGAGATGAGAAGACGAACTGGCAATTTTAGCCCCGAGGCACATTAGAGCTTGCATTCAAACAAACCGTTAATTACCATCGATGTAATATCCTGTGGCTCTGGACGGTATTACCATGCTCTTCGAGCAACGGGTCGCTTGCGAGCTAGTGCGAGTTAACAGCAAACAGAATAATTATAAAAAAATTTTTTTTTTGACACCGTCAATCGTTTGGAACAATTCCTCCCAATAGCTAAAGTGCTCCATTTTGCCCCGTTCTTCCCATTTCCTGTCAATTGTTCTCATCCGCGAAGGCCGAAGCTTTGCCGTCTACAAGTCTACCGACTGTCCTTAAACTTATTATATTTCGGATCAGTCATTCCTTCTTTGTAATGTGAGGTAATTATCATTGCAAAAATTACCCACAAACATACACTAACAAATTCGCCCGGTGTGTGTGTTTGCAAGCGCCACACACAAACACATGTTCCGGCAAGGTCGGTCGAGGTGAAATCGAAGAACTACGAGGATTAGTGAAGTTGAAGGGGTAAAGTTAGGTAAGAGGGAGGAGGGGGTGGCCGGGTTCGGTAGAGACGAGGAATAAACGGGTTGGAGGAAGAAAGGCAGCGAGGTGGAAGGTAGAGGTAGCAATTAACTTCTCCTCGCGAGATTAGAGCGAGATATTACGAGATATCGAGCGACTTAACGGCAACACGCGAGAGACTTCAAAGGCGGTAATAAACTGCCTCTAATGAACCCCTTATCGTCGGCGCGCTGTGCCACCCTCCGCCTCGTGCCACCTATCAACCTCGCCTTTCCTCTTGCGCCACCCGTGGTCTCCCTTCCTCTTTCTCTCTCCGGGCTCACTTTGCCGCATTCTCACTCGTTTCGTCTTGCTTTCACAGTCTCTCATTCTAACTCGTACCTCTCGGTCACCTACGAACGTCCGTCTTTGCCAGTTTACAGGTCTCGCCCGTGCCTTACTTCTCCCTCCTCACCTTCGTCCTTCTCCTTCACCTTCCTCACCGTCACCACACTGGCTACAATTTCCAGGCGGCCCTTTCCTCCGTGACATTTTTTGCCCCACCTCGACACCGCACACTCGACGATGTTAATTGACTCTGCGGCTGCCCGGGCTCCCGCCATAGAACGGAGAAAAGTTGACGAAATTTTAGTTCGAGAGATAATTCGCTGAATCGAGAGTGCGGTCGTTTAATGAAATACAATTCATGAATAATTCGTCGTGGCATCCGTGGAATACTCGATATTTTAACGGAATTACTTATTGGCCCTTCCTCCGGGTGGTATGAGGAGGAGGACCTTGTTCCCGAGATAAGAAATCGTCGACGTTCGACGACATCGATCTAAGCGACCGAGTCGTCGTCGGGCGACACGGCGCAAATGCGTGTGTGCAGAATTCGAACGTGTAGGAGAGGAAATGTGTGGGGAAACCACGTATATACGTGGTGTATGGCAAAGAAGCTTGTGTCGTGGTGCGACGGCGACATTCGGTTCACCGAATACTATTAGCAGTCGCCAATCCCTACCACGATTTCCGTTCCTTCCTTCTCTCTTCTTCGGTTCGATTGGCGCCGCGACGTCGACTGCTCCACTGATGTCTAGTGGAGAAAACTACTTCTGCCGCGATTGGGACCGGCAACAACCGCGCTATAACTGAAAACCCTTTTAGGAATCCGTCGACGGAACCAAAGGAAATCCAGTCCAAAAAAAAAGAAAAAAAAAAAAAAATCGAATGAGTGATACCGAAAGGGATACGAGGATGAGGAAAGAAAAACGAAATCAAGATCCCGAGTCGTGCCGCAACGGTCTCGTCACGCGGACGTATTTTGGAAAGCGTACCGCGGTACGCCCTCCCGCTCATCCCCGTCGACATCATCCTCGATCGTGGTTCGTCGTCAACGCTCGTCCCAAGTCCTCTCCACGTCGTCTTGCCTCGCCGCGCGTCAAGCCCAATCATGTTGATTCAACAAAGTACCTTACCCACCTACCAAATTGCTGGAATTTGGTATTCGGCCAGAAGGGTGAGCGGCGGCGCGATGGTGCGGGATGCACGGAGAGAAAGAGGAGGGAGTGAGGGAAACGACGAAGGAGGTAGGGTACGAAGGCGCCGGGACTCGGATGGGATGCTAGTGCCAGAGTGGCACAGCCGAGGAGGAAGACGGGACGAAGAGGCAGAGAGTGAGGAGAGAGAACCGAGCAGAAGCGGGGTCTGATTGCACATCTAGGCCAAACCAGGACCGCTCGCGACGTAGTCCCGTCGGCGTGCTGGCGCGCTCCACCGGAAAGACGTTCGATGATTGGCCCGTCCGACCGCTCTCACGGCTCCCGTTTCGGCACCCCGCAACGCGGCCAACCGCCAAAAACCCCCGCACGAGCTTACTCCCCCTTTCCCCGTGTACCGTCTTCTTCTCGATGCATCTCTCCCTCGATCCCACTCTCAACCCTCTCGACTACACGCATATGAGAGAACACACATGACAATCTCTCTCGCCTGTCTCCGTTTCTGTCTGCTCCATCTATCCTGTCCCGTCTGCGTGTTTCTCCGCTGTTCTTGCTCCGTCATACATGTCTAAACCCTTTTTCCCCGTCTTTGTCTTTGGTTCCATCCCCCTCTCGCTGGAACCTCATCCTCCTCCTCCTCTTCGATCTATCTCCGCATCACTCTCCGAAACTCCTACGGTTGACGTTGTCTCACTCCACTCCAGCTCGTCCGTCCGTACAGCCGAAACGTCGAGGGGAGAAAGGGGTGATTGGACGCATCCCGGTGATTGTGGCACCTCACCCTACCGCGCAGCATCCCCCGCTCTCCCGGCAGCGAGCAACCAAACCGAACGTCGCCTCCCACTCGCGACCACCGCAGCTATACTCGTACCCCCTACTGTACGTTCCGGAACCACCAACGCTATGCCGTCGCCGATGCTGTACCTCTCTCTCCCCCCTCCCGCGTCACCCTACACGGCTGTAAATCGAGTTTACCCTCTTGCCGTAGCTCAGCCCTTCAATCAAACTGATTGAAACATTCCTTGAATCCAAAAGAAACGAGCCATCCTCCCAAACACCCCGCGCCTCGCTGGTCTCGCTCTTTCTCCGTTCCCTCTCAGCCCACCCGGACGGGTCGCGATCCTCTCCGTCCTTATCCTTCGCGTTCCAACGGTACACCGTTCGGGGGTTGCTGGCGAGCTCCTGTTTCTCTTATCCGTAAAACTTTCGTCCTGTCTCTATTTATCTCGCCCGCTCATCTCGATCCTTTTCATCTCGGTTTTCCGCGTTTAGTTGTTCATCAATCCCGTCTGCACCGGCAATGCAATAAACACCCGATACTCGTGAACGGCACACGTGCGTCAATTTTTCCACGTCGGTACGTCAAAGTTTCACGATTGTTATCGATACAGAGTTGAACCGTTCTCGTCACTGATGGAAGCCGGAAGCGGGAATGGGGTCGAGCGGGCGTTGATGGACCATGGACAGATGGATTCGGAAGGGACTCGTCGAGAGGCCCCGGAGAGCTGTTCCGAATGTTATTCAGAAGACGTGTAGCCGGAGAGATCCGCCAGAGATTCTGCGGAACCATGTATTTTCACATGTAACATATAGAGAGAGAAACTCCGATTCCTCGTCCCGCCGCGATCCAGTGTGGAGTCCGTTGAGGAGTAACGTGGTCAAATATTGATACTGCACGGCTAAATCGTTCGCGGCTATGCCAACAGATTAAAGCGTACGTGTCACGAACGGAGGAGCCGCTTCAACTCACCCCACTCGAGGCTATACCGTACACTCAGCCGGGAAGATAGAGATGTACCGAGGAGGATGTTACGTCGAGCGGTTGGATAGGGAAGCACACTCTCGGACCCAATGAGTGTAACACAGTTCTGATCGAACGGCGATTCAGATTGCGGCAACGTATAATGGTTATAAACGCTGGAGAGCGACGTACGAACTTGTAAGAGCGCACGAACGCTCGACCGCGATGGATCGTTCAGACGGATAAGTTCCATATTTGCTTTCCTTTTTTTTTGTTCTTTGCCCAACAAACCGAAAACAGACCGGGAGATTTAATTATTTTCATAGAAACAAGGCCGATCGCGTTTCGGTAATTGGCTCTCCCGAGTTTCAACCCGGGGCGTCTCGTTCGAGGCTTCTGTCAGAGTGGAGAGTATCGGACGAACGCGGAACCGGCGTGAGCGAGTATCCGACGGACAAACGAACGAAGGAAGGGAACACGGGAATATCACTATACGGTACGACGAGGCTGGTATGGCGGTGTGGTCCGTCGCGAGAGGAAAACGAGAGAGCCGCGCACAAGTCGATCTATTCCGGGCGGGCGGGTCCAACTAAGTCGGCGTCTGTTTCTCATTAAATTGCGCTCTGACCTCGAATCCTCTAAATTTGGAACGGGTCCCCAGTGATTACCTACCATCGCGAGTTCTACTTTGAGTGTGTTGCTGGCTCGGAGCGATTATCGTGCGGGTGCGAGAGATCCGATCGTGAAGAAAGTAAGCAAACCATCGATCGGGATCATCCGCCGATTTTTTGTCGAGGTCGCGAACTCGTCGAACGGTGCGTGCGAAATGATCGATTGGAAAATAGTTACATTGACTGGTTGGAAGTCTTACCTTGTGTAGTCGTGTCTGCAGAGTATCATTCCAGGTTTGATGTAGCACGATGTTCCCATGTCCGCCAGTGTAGCACCGCAGCACGAACACTTGAGACACGCGTTATGCCAGTAACGATCCAACGCGTGCAAAAGCCATCTCTCGAGTATCCTACCACCGCAACCCGCGCATGTTTGGCCGTTCGTTGGACCGCTCGGTCCCCCGGGTTCTTGCTGAAAAATTTACAAAATTACCAAGAGCCGAAAGTTGGCCAATGAGACAATGAAGAAATTGTTCTTTTTTAAATTTGTTTTCGTTCGACGTATCGGCAAGAAGTTCGACGAAGACGGGTGAGAGCGAGAGTTTCGGACATTGGAACTGTGAGTTTCATCGGCACGGTCGGCACAATCCACCTTGCGAAATCGTTGCGAAACAGGCGAATACCGCGATTACAGTAATCGCCGGATCGGTCCCTGTGATTTATTCACTGTGAATATCCTGAGACGTTCCCGGTGACGTAAACGGGTTCACAGCGAGGCATGCACCGTGCTTCGATATTGCGTGATTAAAAAAAAAGAGGAAAAAATGAATAACCGAGCTCAATACAGAGAGCGGGATCACGCATCCGTGTCCCTTGCGCAAAAGTCAATCTCTTTCTGGAGTCAGTCGCGTGAAACGACCGAACGGTGGTCGGGTTCGGAATAGATAGTTAGGAAGGGCATCGCGCATTGTGATCACTCTGTAGAAATATATCAGGAAAACTTTCATGAAAGCAACAACAACGACGAAAAAAAAACAAAGAGCCACTAACAAAATTAACTCAAGAGAAGAGTGCGCCGCGTCATCGACGAATCTTAAATGAACGCAGAGCTGTAAGACTTTGTGTTAGATTTGTGATTATTTTTTTGTTTATTTAATTTTTCTCCAACAAACGACAGGAATTTAAAAGACCGTCATTCGCAAAATCGGATCGTTTCAAGGAGCCTCGGAGTCTCGAGGAAAAATCTCTAGGGTTGTCAGGAAGTTCGCCGGAAATTTCCTTCGAACTTCGCAGCGAATATCCTGCGTGTTCTTCCCCATTCTTTATCCTCCTTCTTATTCCCGTCTCCCGTTCCCAAGCCGGGACTCTCCGTCGACCCGTCGACCCGTCTCCCTCGACCACTATGACAAGTATCGATCACAATATATTCGTCCGGACCTTTATCATCTTATCGCCGGGAAAGCACTTCATCTGATTCATCCGCGATGTGATCGAGCAGTGGTAATGCTGATGGCCGTCCATCGGCGGCGAGTGCGACTGCTTAACTCTAATGTACTCCATTGCGTGCTCCATTATCTCCGCTCGGTTGGTAACTTCGATTAACGAAGCTTACGAACGCTATGGAAAGGTTATTGAAAAGCCAATCGGCTTCCGGCCCGTCTCAGTCGAACGACGTCCCGCGAGGCATGAGCGAGATCGCGCTCCTCTGCTTTTTCACCGGTGGTCCCGCTAACCACGAACGAGAACACGATCGTCGATACGATCACCGAGATCGTGTCCCGCTGGATCCTCTCTCCCGCCCCACGGCCGGTCACACGCGAAGATCTCTATCGTCGCTCTCTCGTCACACAACTCTACCGAACACCCACGATAAATCCCACAAGTTCACAAGATTCACTTCAATACATCACCAAAAAAAAACTGGTTTTACACTCGCAAAAAAAAAAAAACACCTCGCAGCATTCATCCGGCAACATCGGAGCTCTTTTCTCGCTGCAGCAGCTTCGGTCCCGAGAAGACACCGATCCACTTTCACGACTCGAATGTATCCAAATATATCCAGGTTAAATGCGCGTCCCGTTTGTTTAAAAAACGTCTAAGACACGATATATTAATGACGAGTGTGATTAAAAAAAAATGAAAACTTTCGTTGCACGGAGTCACTTTGATCGTCACGCTTATATTCACGAAAGAATGGAACGGAAGAAGGACGAGTTGGAGGATACTGGTTTTCTACTGTGAGAGTGGAATCGCTCGGTCGAGTGCCGTGTGCGCCAGCAGAGAACGAATGTATACTCTACAATACCGATGACGATTATATGTACGTGTGTGTGTGCGTTCGTGGCGGATGTTATACCGAGCGGGAGTGCGCGCGCGCGGCAACGATACGATCCTGCCCCGACCGAAGTCAGGTCCCAACTGACTGGACGGGCCTGGCCGGGCCCGCTTTGGGGCCTCGATGCCTCGCTGTTCCCCTCGGGTTCAGGTACCCCGTACCCTGCCCGCGCGTTCGCCCGATGGTGGGAGCAAAGAATAAAAAGGCGAGCCTAGAAAGGTCCTAACTAACGCTCAAAGGGGAAGGGTCCGCGGTGCGGCGGGCCCCACGATGGACGACACTCGTGGAGGGGATACGGGGCCTTACTCCTCGCAACTTCCTCTCTCTTTCATTCTTTCTTTCGCTCTTCGTTTCTCTTCGTGGGCTTCCTTCCCCGCCTCTCACTCTTCCCCTATTCAATTATATTTCTCCACGGCAAATGCCCATATTGTTGCGTTTGTCAATGGCGAGCTAAGTGAGGGTCACGTAGCCGGATAATGCCCGTAGAATTCTCCTCGAGACCCTCCTTCGTTTCTCCCTCGTTCTTACCCGACCGTCGCTCCCCACCTCAAACGTCCCTGATTTTCGTCTTCTTCATACCGGCATTCGTGAATCTTGCGCCGTGTCAACGCTGGAATTCGCGACTCGCGTCGCTCCCGAGACAACGACGAGATCGCTGGTGTCTGCTCTTCGTCGTCGGCGTGATCTTTCACCGCTGGCTTCGAACGTCTCATCGTCGAGCGGTGATCGGTGGAACTTTCGAGAAACGATTTATAGTATTCGCGAGCATTATTTATCTCTCGGTTTGCATACGCGCCGTAAACACCGGTCACTTCCGGTTTATACTTTCTCCGTCGTTCGTCGTTCGCGTATCCGACACGCGGCTCTTGACTGCTCGCTTGTGTAGAAAGTCTTGACCTCACTCGATCAAAGTGATGCAACCATTCGCTAAGATGTGCACCGCCGATCTTCGCGATTCCGATCTAAGTTTAACTCGAGGACATTCGGACGATCGTCGAAATCCCTCAAAACGAGCTTATAATTCGATCCTAAGGAAACAGGATAGATCTTCTTACCTTTAATGTGCAGTTGTTGTTGTGATTAACAGGTGGATAGGCCGGATGACCTGGTAGATGAGGATGAGGGTGACCGGGATGATGAGGATGTTCTCCCATCATTCCACCCCCACCGTGATGATGCCCGTTGCTGCCCATTCCCTGTCCACCGGACAGTGGTCCGTAAGGTGCTCCTGGATCCGTTTGGCCTCCGTGATTCGGGGGCGAATGAGGACTCGGTAAGTCCGGTGTCGTCGTGTTTCCACCGCCGCTTCCACTGCCCGCTCCACTTCCGCCTCCGTAGCCGCCATGGTGAGGCCCACCGGGTCCCGAATGATGCGGACTACTCGACAACGCGGGATGATGGGGATACGCTGCAGGATGTCCCGGATGATGGGGGTTCATACCAGCGGTCAGAGCGCTCGCCAGCTTGACCGATGAGAGAGGTGGGCCACGAGAGCCCACCGTCTACGCGTCACGAGGAAATATTTTACGTCGATTACCTCGCAATTTTGCTGACGCGAACAGGCACTTATGAGCCTCTTTATTTTAATGCAACGCGAGACACAACTTTTCGGGGCCCTACGCGCGTGCGGTCCACGGAGACTCACTTACGCGCGGGCCTGGGCCTTTTCGCTCGTTTCGTCCCTGTTATCTGCAACAGAATGAGAAACAACACTTTGAGAATTCATTATCTATTGGAATTCATTATCTTTTGAAATTCATTATCTATTGAAATTCATTATCTATTGAAATTCATTATCTATTGAAATTCATTATCTATTGAAATTCATTATCTATTGAAATTCATTATTTATCTATTGAAATTCATTATCTATTGAAATTCATTATCTATTGAAATTCATTATCTATTGGTATTGTCTATCGGTATTTCTATGATTGATTGTTCTATCGCACCGAGATATGTGACCGAGAAATCTCAATGTTTTTACGAATAGGAAGATCCTATTGGGGCGAGAGTTCGTCCAAGAAGAATTATTTCGATTCAATCAGGAGGTGAGTGCACTGAAGCGCCGACGGCGAAGAGGTACAGCCAGATACTTGCGGAGTTGAAGTAAGTGAAAGAAAGAGGAAGTGATAGGAGCGGGCTCGGTTCAGGGCACTTCCTCTCGCATCGGGAATTGGTAAAACGACTGCAGGCGCGCAAGACTTATTCGCCCGGTGGATGAGGGTAGGTGGACCGGTTAGCCTAGGCGATGAGAACGGGACGATTCGGAGGAACGGCATTGGAAGAGTAACGAAACTTGAGCGATGGGAGCCTTCACTCTCTCATCTCGCTTGACAGTAAAACCGACGTTTTACGAGTATCGTATACTGCTACTTCGAGCACAGGCTCACCAGGATCTCTTCAAATTTCCTTCACCAAACTCCTCCGCTCTCCTGTCCCGTCTCGCTTACATCCGCACGCTAATTAAGCATTCTATCGTTTTAATTACACCAGCTATGCATCAGGCCCCTGCACGCGCGCTCTGGAGTAATTCAAGGCCGGTGATGACCAAAAAATATATACAAGTAATCACAAAAAATATCTGGTGACGCGACTTCCCTCGCAAAACGTGGAGCTACGAGAAAAGCAAGTGGTAGATTCCTGATCAGCGGGAAGGAAAAAAAATTTTGTTTAACCGATGGTCAGCGACCATCGATCTGGCCAATCAGACATCTCGTCGAGAGCTCCTCACCGAAAACGCCGGAAACATCGGCAAACAGAACTCCAGCTATCGTCGCGACCCTCTTCGCCGGTAGGGGAAAAACGAGTATCAGAGTGAAGCAGCGGGCAAGACCAGCGAACAGGCGCCCCCCCAATCCTTCCACGGCTATTGTACGAACGCGAACAAAGCTTTCGCTCTAATTACTCGCCTTTATGATCTTTTTCCGGGGCGTCCAATCAGATCTTCTCATTTCCCTCTCAGCCCTCTCTGGAAAGTAATCTCATTAACTCGCTGCCGCTCCGGAGGCTTCTCTCGCTTTTCCCTCGCGATTCTACCGCGCACCGTCGCGAATTCGTTCCCTACGAATCCCTTCATCGTTATCTCTCGTCCTCCGCTCGACTCTTTGATTCTCTCCTTTTTTTTCATCACTCTCGTGTCGTCGCAGCGAATACCCCGAAAATCAGGACGAAACATTGATACGCTGGCGATGTCTTCGTGAATCGCCCAATTGTCTTCCGCGTCAGCAGGGTTGATGGTCCGGGCTCGTGTTTCACCTCTCTCATCGCCCTCACTTCGCCTCTTCCGTTTACCTGCGAGACCGCTCGTCCAAACGGATTAACCGGCGAGCGAGCTGGCGAAAGAACCCGAAGGGTGGGCAACCGCGTGCCAGCTTCGATTCTTAATTAATAACGACGGTCCTTCCTGGTAGCTCAGCGGGTGTCTGCCGGGTCCCGGATACCCACTGCCTCGAAGGTACTCGTCCATCAGCGACGGGAATGTATCAACTCATAAACGCACTGGCAGTGCGCGCCCTTCGGCCAAGCCCGAGGGACCGAACAACATTCAGTTAGAACTAATGCCGCTCATCCTCTCGCAGACTTTTCATTGGGATTATCTCGTGACCAAGTTGCAATCTTGGCGTACAGACGCTTCCTTGGATGCAAACGTTGAGCGCGCTCATACACATGCAGACACGAGTCACGGGATCGAGCCCAGGGCGTGGCGTAACGGTCCCTTCACGTTTATATACCTACGAAGAGAGAACCAAAGGAGAGAAGCAGCAGCAGCAGCGGCGGCAGGATCGAGTCGAGAGCCACGTTGCTGCCACTTGCCACCTGCCAGCTGCTGCATCCAATTAAGTCCCCGGGCGTAACGCGCTAATTTCGCCGTTAATTGTCAACCGTTAATCGTTGATTGCCTCACTCGCCTACCTATATACACGGGCACGTGAACCGAACGATTTATGCCGAGCTTCGGCCGATCGTGATTCCCTTCCGCACTCGAAGTATTAACGACCACCCTTTTTTTTTTTTTTTTTTTTTTTTTTTTTTTTTTTTTAATTTTTTTTTTTTTTTCTGTCTGTCTTTTGTTTTTTGTCCGTTGTTTGGTTCGTCGGTCGAACCGAAGGGATTTCTCGCGAGCGAACGAGCCGATAGGCCTCGTCGATAACGAATGACAGGGAGACATAAACTGAGGGATAGACACACGATAACGTGGAAATATACGTTCCCGGTAATTACCGGAATGATAATGACGGGAGAGAGAGAGCGGTTGTTGGGAGAGATAGAGAAGCGGGCGCGAAGGGGGATTCGTGGATCGACTGCCGATAGAGATAATTAACGTTGGCCGCGCGATCGCACGAAAACGGGGACGACCCGACGTGCAATTCGCTCAAGGAAGAGAAGGAAGAGGGAGGACGACGAGGATGGGGCGAAGAAGAAGGTGCTGCGAGCGTGAGCGCGCGAGAGAACGATTACAAGCGATAACGAGATCGCAGGCCGTGCCGATGTTGTTAGCGTTAAGGAACGATAACGAGCGACGCCGCGAACGATAACGACGATAACGAAGAAGTTTTGCATCTCCACGAGAGGACGAGCGAAACGAGCGGGCGAACGCGGGCTCGGTGGATTTCGCGCGAGAGCAGCGACAACGCACCGTACTTCCAGGCTTCACAATCGATAACGAAGATCGAATAATAGACGCTCGGCTCTCTCAAAATGCATGATCGGGCAACGATAAATAATAATTTACGATTTTCACGATTCCACGACCGATAACTTGTATCCACGGGGAGACGTTTGGGATATAAAGAATCGAGGTATCGACGGGGTTTTTGAGTCACCTTATGAATAGTATATTGTGCAACGAGGGTCGAAAGTTAGCGATTGCGACGAGTGTGAAGTTTGCGCCAATCGCCAATTCGACCCTCGTTCCACATCATACTTTTTGTCACAAGTGCATGAATCTGCGGCAGTTGGAATGGCAATCGCGCGAGACGAATACTGAAAAGTGACCTTATATCTCCAGGGTGGAAAACGTCGAAAGAAAACTCCCAAGGGACGAAAGTGAACGAAATGCGAACTGCGCATGCGCGACTCAAAATCCCAAGGGACGAAAGT
>JAPYZD010003780.1:0-20902 GCA_030522725.1 Ichneumoninae sp. B BG-2022a
AATTTATAATTTATAATTTATAATTTATAATTTATAATTTATAATTTATAATTTATAATTTATAATTTATAATTTATAATTTGCATGTTCCGGATACGGAAAAACGTCGCTATCCCACAGATTACACCTTACGCCACAGTAATCATTACGTCTTTCCGCCTAAGTCTCTCGGCTTTACATGATTATAACATTTTCTCTCTTCCCGTCGCGTCCGAGCCTTTTACTTTGCACCGTGCATGTTTTCTTCGTCGTATTTTGCAATTTTTTTTATCATCCATACCTCCATTTCACTAGTCTACGATTTTCTCATTACTCCTCTCGATCGTGTATAAACACCGTCTCTACGAATTTATTATCTCCGCCCCTTCTACCTATCCATTATCTATAACTCTACTGTGGGTGAAAAAAAGCGAAAACATCGTTTGTAAGGACTATAATGTACATTACAGGAAGTATTTTCATTAATAAAAAATACTATTAGACTTTTAAGGAATTTATTATAAGCGCTGGGATAGTCAAAATGTAATGAGCAACGAAACCAAAGCTTGTACAGTGCACATGTAAAACGTATTTTATATTCTAAAGCCATAAAAAGCAAGAATGGCTAAATAAATAATAATGATAATTAAATGACTGAAGGATTTCGGTCGATCGGCAATTGGCAATATATGTGTTTTTACTACAATCTACGCTACGTCATGCTATGTACCAAAAAATAGTTTCATCTGTCATATTTCTCAATAAATCCACTGCTACTAGTAAATCAATAATATAAAAGAAACCTGTAATATGTAAAAAAAAAAATATAATATACAAGACAGGAAGTATTTTAATTAACGGAAGAGACTATCAGATTTAAGGTGTTTATTACAAGGGCTGGTATAGTCAAAATGTAGTCACGAGCGAATCCAAAGCT
Organism: Ichneumoninae sp. B BG-2022a; assembly: GCA_030522725.1. Classification (NCBI taxonomy): domain Eukaryota; kingdom Metazoa; phylum Arthropoda; class Insecta; order Hymenoptera; family Ichneumonidae; species Ichneumoninae sp. B BG-2022a. The sequence goes on from JAPYZD010003780.1 coordinate 917, forward strand.
TGTACGGTCTACACGTAAACAGTATTTTTAATTCTGGCGCCAGAAAAGGCACAAATGGCTAAGTAGTTAATGACAATAAATAAATAATACAAAAGCAGCGATATGTAAATCCCGTTATGGTATACAAGAAAATAGAAAACAATAAATATAAAACAATATCTATACATTCCGTACGCGGCAACAATTTCAAAACCCCACCACATCGTATCGTTGAATAAATTAATACAGTGCAAAAAAAAATGCTATCTTTGAAGTGATTTTTTTTACCGTAATATTACGAGTTCGCACTCGAGAGCGTCGAGTCAGATGTGAGAGCAGATATTCGAACGGTTCTCTCGCGGGAGAGCGTCGAGGCACGAAGCCGGCCCGCGCCGGCATCGATCGGTAGGGTTCTTGCTATACACGCTCGTTCAAATCTCATTCCGTCCTCAAACTTCCTTGTGTGTGTACCGGGCATCGCCGCAGACGTAGAGCAACAGCCACGTCGAGAGAAATCATGGTGTACGGCCTCGGCAGGGAGAAGGGTGGATGGAAGGAAAACCCGATAGAAGGGGGGGGGGGGAGAAGAGCGAGGTATATTTTCGAAGAGGCGTCGCTGCAGCTTCCCGCTTCAGCGTGCGCCAGTCATTTCGCTCCCGGTAAGGGTTGCGAACTTCCTCTTTGTGCAGACTGGCCCGAGCCTCACACCGTTAAAAAAATTGTATTCAATTTAAGGATGCATGACGAACACATTCTTAACCAAAAATTTAATTCGACGAAAATTTGCAGTACTTTGCGTTATGCGAAAAATCTGAAAAAAATAAGCCGTATTGCTTCTGTCACGATCTTTGATTTTTCATAATAATAATGACAAAGAGTTATTCACAAATTGTTCAAAAAACATGAGAAAGCTTTTTATTTTCGGGGAATTTTTTTTTGAATTTTCTTACATTTAAAAATTTCTTTTTTTTTCCTACGGTAATTTGAAAAACCGATGTAGAGGCAGGGATTTTGGATATGTTTCCATGTCGCTTCGAGCTCGTTTCGCATAAGTTCGAAAAAATAAGAGAAATTTGCAAATACTTCTCGATGCTATACAAATCTGAAAAAATGCATGCATAATAACAGTTTTGAAAAGATTAATTTTGCATAAAAATAATTCAAAAATGTTATTAACAAATCAATGACAAAATTAATTGGTCAACAAATTACCCGGCAACGAAACTTTTTTTTTAATGAAAATGATTCGTTCATTTTCAATCAGCTTTGATGTTTTTTTTTGTATGGAAAAAATGTGTGAAAAAACACAAAAATCAAAAATGATTCAGAAATCTGAAAAAATTCATACTTATTCAGAAAAATGAACGAATCATTTTCACAAAAAAAAGTTCGTTGCCGGGTAATTTGTTGACCAATTAATTTTGTCATTAATTTGTTAATAACATTTTCGAATTATTTTTATGCAAAATTAATCTTTTCAATACTCCTAATACGCATGCATTTTTTCAGATTTTTATACCATCGAGAAGCACTTGCAATTTTCTCTCATTTTTCTCGAACTTATGCGAAATGAGCGCGAAGCGCCATAGCTACCTCAACGCCAGAAGAAGACTGACTAGCCTCGGATGATGCACAAATTTATTGACTTTTTTTTTCTTTTTTTTCCTCTCTTTTTTTCATTATCGGCAGCCTTCGTCGAACCCTCATCAGAGCGCGTCGCACATATAAACCTCGCGTTGGTTCAAAATGAATTCTCGACTGTTACGGCGCTCGGCGAGCATCGATCCGATAACGCCGCCAGAGGCATTTCCATATCCTCGATTTTTCACGGGTCGGAAATATCGGGCTCGCGACGGGTCTCAATCGCGGTGAGAAATTTTTCATCTCGGAAGCTCGTTTGCAGTTATCGAGTCGGTAATCGTGAATTCCACGCGGATTTTGTTTTTTAACATTCCACCTACATATCCGCTTTCGCAGTATTTTTGTAATTTTTGTTCTTATTTATCCTGTTACCGCCTCCTGCGATAAACGAACCATTCGCGCGGATCGCACTGGACGTGAGAGATCATTTCCTAGGAAGTCTGGTAGGCGAGATTACGTAGAAGTCCTAATGGCGAGCCGGATTATTATTATTTTTTATTAATTTTTTTTCGCCTTTTTTCGAGATAAAGCCACGCTCGGTATCGGTTTCTCGAGGATCGAGTGACAAACCGCAACGAGCTCGGTCGCAGTTTTTTCTTTCAGCTCGTATGCAACCAATAGGAATTTAAACTTCGTCGCGATTGCGAACTCCACGAATTTAACCATGTGTGTAACGAATTTAACACTGCACCCAGAAAAATAATTTATTTGACGGCCACCGTTTATTTGGTTTAAGCAAAATATTTATTTGATTTAAATAAATATTTATTTGATGTAAATAAATATTTATTTGATTTAAATAAATATTTATTTAAATCAAATAGATATTTTACTTATACCAAATAAACGGTGGCCACACACACAGTTGTCAATGAGCTGCAGCTACGTGTCAAACCTGTTCTATTAATTCGATACAGTGCTTGATTAAATGAGGTAAATTGAGCGCAAAAAAATTATGTCGAGCTTAGGGAAAAAAATCATAATAATAATTGTGTCCTCTAATAAAAAGGTTTTTTTTTTTGAGATCCGGAAAGTGCTAGAAACTCGTACTTTTTGTTAATCTCGCTGAAAACTTTCCAGTTTTCCAGTTAAAAAAATTTAAGATCCAGAAAGTGCCAGAATTTTTTTTTTTAATTACTGAAAAACTTCCAGTAAATTTTTTTTTTTCAAGATCCAGAAAGTGCTAGAAACTCGTAGTTTTTATTAATCTCGCTGAAAACCTTCCAGTTTTTCGGTTAAAAAAAAATTTAAGATCCAGAAAGTGCCAGAAATTTTTGTTGTTCGGAAAACTTACTGAAAACTTTTCAGTAAAGAAGTTTTTTTTTTAAGATCCGGAAAGTGCCAGAAACTCGTGGTTTTTGTTACACTTGCTAAAAACATTCTAGTTTTCCAGTTAAAAAAAATTAAAGATTCAAAGTGCCAGAAATTCTTTTTTTTCTTAACTTACTGAAAAACTTCCAGAATTTTTTTTTTTTTCAAGATCCGGAAAGTGTTAGAAACTGTTTGTTTTTATAAAAGTTGCTGAACCCCTTCCAGTTTTCGAGACCTCGTCTACGGCAAGCTGCGCGCTGCGAGGCGATTGATCGGGTCTCATGGTCAGCACGACAGTGCGGAGACAATATTTGCCGATTCGATTATCGGCGGCGAGTCAAGAGGGAGCCCGGTCGCGGTTCCCGGAACCGAAAAGCACGCAGTCATGCTTTGCTCCTGCGCCGACAAAATTTTTAGCGCAAACAGTCGAACGGTCGGTCAACCGCGTGACCGCGTGTCGTATGGAAATGTTACAAAAAAAAAAAATTCTGTGTACGGAAAAATCTCCCGGTTGTCGGTAGGTAAGAATTTTGCAAAGAGAAAAAAAGGGTGCAAATTTTGTTTTTCAGTTTGTTCGTTTCATAAATATTTTATGGAATATTAACAAGAAATAATATTAACAAGTTCGACAACGATTTTGCGACGAAAGAAAAATTGTTAAAAGTACGAATTTTTATTTTTACCTCTGCACTGAGAAAAAAAAGTTGTTTTTACTATACAGAATTATTCTACGAGCGAATGTCTATAGATACAGTTTCCGTCGAAAGGTATTTAATTATATTAAACTATAATTATATTTGCTATTTTTATTTGTAGTTACTGTCCTAACTATAAATTATAGACGTTCCCTCAGAAAATTATATTTTATAGAAGAAAGTGGTTGCTCTAACGGTGTGCAATTTTTTCTCAGTGCGTATTAACACCTCCCGTCCTCCGTCGGTAAGCAGAGGACGGGCATAGGAAATGATTTTCGGTCTATGGGGCGAAGGAAAATTGAAATGCACAAATGTATTTTTTTAATGTGCTCTGAGAAAAAAAATTATTGTTTCTACTATACGGAATAATACCACGAGGGAACGTCCATAAATATAGTTTCCGTTGAAAGGTATATAATAATATTAAACCATAATTATATTTGATATAGCTTCCTCATAGAGAAAGCTTTGTTTTCATGAAGAAAAAAAAGTTGGAGATAGATATTTTCATATGACTTTCTCATAATGTACCTTTATTCGCAAAGCTTATTCTATGAAAACGCATTTTCTGTATTTGTGGTTTCCTTGTAGAGGAAGCTTCGGCAATAAAGGAACATTATGGTAAAGTCACATAAAAATTTCAATCCAACTTTTATAAGGGAGCGGTATGGACATTTTTAGCGCAGATAGTGAAATAGTTCCAATTCACAACTTTTTTATTACAAAATTGATTATAAATTGATTATAAATTGATTGTAAATTGATTGTAAATTGATTGTAAATTGATTATAAATTGATTATAAATTGATTATAAATTGATTAAAAATTGATTATAAATTGATTACAAATTGATTACGAACTGATTATAAATTGATTACAAATTGATTATAAATTGATTATAAATTGATTACAAATTGATTATAAATTGTTTGTAAATTGATTATAAGTTGATTATACATTTATTACAAATTTATTATACATTTCTAAAAATAATTTTTTACGTTTTTTTATAATATTGTGGTTACTTTCCTCGCGACACTTCACAGTAGAAAGCAACTAAGTTGCTCTAGCTGTGTAATTCGTTCTCCGTGCTTATCAACACATTCCATCCTCCGTCGGTAACCGTCGCGGGGATTCCCGGTCAGAGAACAAGCGTAGGCCTCCGGTACGACGCTGACGGTGTGTAATTGAGATGTTTTTCACTTCTTATATACCCCTCAAAACGGGCCCGTCTATATTACGCCTTCCTGTGTACGATCTGGATTTATTTAAAACCCAGACGTTCGCTTAGTCACCGGGCTATATATCGCCGCAAGTTTTACGCATATCGGCATTGTTTGCGCATCTGGAATTCTGATTATGGACGGCGAGAGAATCGAAAAAGTTTCACTTCGAAATAAACTCGAGTTTGAAGCGAATACATTTTATCGAGGTTCGGTGGTTTTCGCGGCTTGCACACCGATTCAGTAACCGATATCGGGTTCTTCGCGAAGTTTATAAAAAAAACAAATCCGACTGCATATCGCTCGCATGTACACATACGCATATCGACTGCGTTTACACTCTGGCACTCTCGTGCCAGTGTCGTTTGCATAAAGAAGCTGCTTCGGCAATTCGATCGGTGCACTGAATCATCGGTAATAATTTTCTTTTAAGGCAGTCCTTGCGAATTTCGTTCACATCGCATAAGTTTCAGAGAAATGAGAGAGAATTGCAAAGATTCGATGGTACAAAAATCTGAACAAAAATCAAGCATATTAGAGATGCTGAAAAGATTTATTCTGCATAATAATAATTCCAAAATGTTATTAACAAATTGATGAAAAAAACAATTGTCCAACAAATCTCCCGAAAACCTAAATTTTCTTAATGAAAATGATTCGTTCACTTTTCTGGATACGTATGAATTTTTTCAGATTTTTTAATTCATGGTAAATTAAAAAATCTGAATAGTAAACAAAGTGAATTTAAAAATCTGAAAAATTCATACGTATTCAGAAAAATGAACGAATCATTTTCATAAAAAAAAAGAGTTAGGTTTCCGGGAGATTTGTTGAACAATTTTATCTTTCGCCAATTTGGAATTAATGGTATGCAAAATTAATCTTTTTAGCACGTTTAATATGCTTGATTTCTTTCAGATTTTTGGACCATCGAGAAGTGTTTGCAATTCCCTCTCCTCTCTCTGAAACTTATGCGAATAGTTTCTCTGAAACTATTGGCAAGGACTACCTTAATACAAGCGATTCGGACGATTGCGTATGGTGAGTTTGACGAGAAACTGCAAAAATAAACCGACAACAGTTGTGAGTGATCAGAGACGCATTTTTCGATTATCCCGAATGCTCCAGTGCGAGCGTTACAAAGAGCCAGTACTGGCGCTGCGTCCGCCCAGTGTTCGCCCAACGTCGGCACCCACCGATCCTGCGGATCTTCTCCACCTGGCGTATTCTACGTTCTCTGTATACTTCCGGCGAGAAAAATATTTTTAGTACCATCCGATAAATGATTTCTTTTCATCGTCGATGCATTTTTTTTGTTTTTTTTTTTCTATGTATATCTCGATCGAGATCAATTTTCCTCGCGGCCGGATGGTATAGGATTGAGTAACGGCAACGGAGAACACTCAGCAATGTTTTCTTCGACCATGGAGCGTCCTTGACATTCCAATGCTACACCAATGATAAAAATCTTTCTCGGCTTTGTTATACTGAATAAAAACATTGGAGAAATGCTTGAAGGAATTCGCATTTTACGACACTGTATATATTTTTTTGTACCCTATCTACGGGGACCGTGTGACTATATATTTTTGGTGTATTTTCTATGCGAGGATTACACATATAGAAATGGCCGGGGTCAAATGAAACACTTTGACAGGAGTCAAATTAAACACTTTGACCTGGGTCAAATTTAACACTGTGCCCGGGGTCAAATGAAAGATTTTGATCGGGGTCAAATGAAAAACTTTGACCGGGATCAAATGAAAGACTTTGACCTGCCCTGCCCTTTGAAGCCCTAATATCTTTTCTGGATACGTATGAATTTTTTCAGATTTTTAAATTCAAAGCAAATAAAAATATCTGAATAGTAAATAAAGTAAATTTATAAATCTGAAAAAATGCATACGTATTCAGAAAAATAAACGAATCATTTTCACTAAGAAAAGTTATATATATATATATATATATAATATATAAATTATTTGCAGATGAAATCAGAACACACTCGATTTCTTGTGACCTGTGACTCGTCATTCGTGCTCGTTCGCTACTCGGAGCCACTCGTGATCCGTCGACTCGGCTACGCGGAGAAAGCAAGCGCTGGCGGGTCTCTCGGCCATGCGACAACAAAACTTTATTAGTACTAAAACCCGAGGCTCTGCCCGATGTGTACGAGAGCGGGGAATCGGTATTGAGCAATGGCAATCGGCGGAGATGATCGAAACGATAGTAACGATCGAACGTATTACAACATCGTAAACATTGTGTCGTGAAACGTGAATTTTCTTCGGTGTCGTTTATACAACCGTTTACGCGCCAATGAGCCCGAACTATCGCCGGAACTCTGAAACGTGTAAATCGATTAATTTTTTTATTCATTTTTGTTTTTTTTTTTTTTTTTTTTTTTTTTTTTATTCAATCTGAGGAGCGTTACGATACAGTCGGACCAAATATCGTCAGCCATGATCTAGGCTGAATGTCGAGAGCGAGATCTGGCCGGGTCATCTCGTTATCTATTTTCGACTAGACCGAAAGCACTTCGCTTCATGGCTCTCTCTGTATATCTATATCTCTCCCTGTGTACAACCGCATGGGAACAAATTCTGTGCGAAAAATATAATATATATTACATTCTTATAATATATATTATATTAATATGAAATAAATTATAAACATATTATAATATATTATATTTTTTATATGTAAGAGGGAATATGTGTGGGAGGGGGGGGGGGGGGGGGGGGGGAAAAACACAAAATAGTATTGTGTGGTTGTGTGTGGGGGGGGGGGGGGGGGGGGGGGGGGGGGGGGGGGGCAGTGTAAAAACCCTTAAAGGGTATACAGAAATAAAGGATTTACTACTATATTTTTTATATAAATGATGAACTTTTCGTATAAACGAGAATATATGTATATATATATATGTATATATATATATATATTTTATTTGCTTGGAGATATCCGTCAAATGTGTTTCACAATCTGTTAATTAATGATATACAATTTTTCGTCATAAGTGTGTTTATTATATAAAGAACTGATTTTCTCACCTCGCGAAATTGTCAGTCACTTGCACGCCTATGCGGACCATACGAAATCGAGCTCTGGTTCAAAGTCCCGAGACCGTGGATATGCTTTCTCGCCGCCGTCGGTAATTATTACATCCAAGCGGATTATCGACAGAATCGTCATGAGAAACAGAGATAGCGAATGCGCGGATATTTCTCGAAGCATCAATGAAGCGATGTAATTACCTTTCACTGCCTGCGCTGCAAAGTACTTCGACTCCGGTGTATGTAAAATTAAAAAAATTAAAATAAATAAAAGAGGCTTAAAACAAAAACTCGACTGTAAACTTTCGTACCAGCTCTTGCTTATACGAAAAGTATATAGACCAGGTTTTTAAAATTTTTAAGTATATAAACGAGCAAATATTTAAAAAAATATATCAATTTAATTTAATGTAAATTAAAATTTTGTTTACAAAAAATATTTGCTTGGCCACATTCGGCATTTTGTTATCATAACTGATTTACCTGGTTAACATTGGGACAACAAAATATTTTGCTATAGCAACAAATATTTTGCTGTGGCAGCAAAATATTTTTGTTGCCACAACAATAAATTATTAACGATCTACATTTTATGAGAGAAACAGAACTATTTTTCTCCGTGTAATGTATCAACTATTTACAATTTTTCGTGAAAAGAATATTTAATATATAAGAAATGTGTCTTCTCACCGGAGATGCGACTTTCGTTATTTCTCTTATCTTAACGGATAAGAGAAATAACGAGATAAGTGATATGTGATTAGTATAAGGAAATTAGTAGGTAAAGATAAAAGATGTATGGGGGGGGGGGAGGCACAGTGTAAAACCCTTAAAGGGTATACAGAAGTAAATGTCTATCTATCTACATTTTCTCACCACACTAATAGTCAAGTTACGACATTGAGTTCTAGTTCAAAGTCCCGAGGCGGTTGTTATGCTTTCTCATCACCAGCCATCACGAGACACCAAATCCCGGGAAATTTCTCGAAGCGTCGACGTAGCGATGCAATTCACCTTTCAGTGACTCTACTAAAAAGTGTGTTATGCGTGTAAACAAAAATAAAAAAAATAGTTGAAAATAAAAATAAAAACCCGACTATACACTTTTTGTACAAGCGATAAAACATACATTAAAAAAATATTTATTCAATCGGATACATGTGACGAAAATGTCACATGTATCTGATTGAATAAATATTTTTTTCGCTTCGACTCGGTGTAAACAAAAACAAAAAAATAGAAGAAAATATAAATAAAAACCCGTCTATACACTTTTTGTACAAGCGATAATACATGCATTAAAAAAACATTTATTCAATCAGATACATGTGACATTTTCGTCACATGTATCTCCAATATATTAGTCCCATACAATCTTTCGTGAGAAATATATTTAATGTGTAAAAAAATATATTTTCTCACCGCTAGAAAATACGACCATACAGAATTGCCTTCTAGTTCAAAGTCCCGAGACATTATGCTTTCTCGCCTGCGTCGGTAATTATTTCATTCAAGCGGATCATCGAGCGAGCCCTCGCGAGAAACGGAGACACCCAATCGCCGGAAATTTCTCGAAGCCTCGACGGGGCGATGCAATTATCTTTCAGTGGCTACGAAGTGTCCAACGCGCATGCGCCATTCTGTGCTTCAACTCAGCTCTATTTAAAATAAAATAAAATAAAATAAAATAAAATAAAATAAAATAAAATAAAATAAAATAAAATAAAATAAAATAAAATACTCGACTGGTCTCACATGCTCTGGCTAGGCGATTATGCGGCTGGAAAGTTTTAGAATTGTCTCCCCGTTCCAGGAAAGTTCCGTTAATTTTTATGCAACCGGTCTCGATGCTCTGGAAATGTTTGCGCGCGCGACCGAGTGAGTGCGAGGGGCGAGCGAGGGGGAGGTTGAAAACATAATGGTAGTCGAGGTGGCTCGGGCGACGAAAGTGGAACGAAAGGACGAGCGGATGGACGAGTCTGAACGGCGATGAATTATCGGAACGAGAGAGAAACTGTTCGAATGTAAAATTTGTCGAACGTAAATTGTGGACGCGCGGAGCGTCGGGGAGGAAACGAAGAGTGAACTGGCGGAAAACGTCGGAATATAATTTTTGAAGGGAGGAACTGTAATCATTGAAAAAGCTTTCCACCGCAGTCGATCGACCGGAAAGTTTCCCTCGTTGCCGACCGAGCGAGGACGTCGAAATTCGGGACAAGGGGAAAAAGCACCGAGCGAGATGCGTCGAAGGGCAACGCGAGTCGTAACGTGAATTTTGTATCGCAACATTTTTTTTCGTACTGCGGAAAATTCTGCAGCGATAGGATTATTGCATTCCCTTTTTCTAATAACAATTACTGAGTTGAGGTTCTTCTTTTTTGTTTTTTAATTCTTTTTTACAACATTTTATTATTCACTGTAAGAAAAATTGCAAATTTAATTCTTATGTAAGTTCTTATGTAAAAGCTGGTGCATTAAATTTAATGTATAATTGAGATGAAAAATTAACATATTTTTTCATTGAAATTCAAGAAAATTATTAAAAATTAAGAATTTCCAATGTTTTTAATACACTGAATATTAATTTTTCAACGCAATCGTACATGAAAATTAATATACCAGTTTTTGAATAAAAAAACATCCAGTCTGGTACATTAAATTTCATACGAATTTTTACAGTGTTTATCTTTTTTACAGAACTTTATTATTTAGAATTTTTTACAAAATTTTATAATTATTATTAATTTTTTGTCTGTTCTCTCCAGATCATCCAAATAACTCGCCGACCGTCACTGAACTGCCAGTATTCAACTGACATCGCTCAATATTCCGTTATGTTCGCACGTCGCCGATTTTTATTTGCCACGAGCGGCTCGACGAATTAACGAAAAAAAACCAAGCCGAGATTACTCAGCCAAAATGTTTGCGCATTTTTTTTTCAGCGATTTCAGCGCTGAGAAAGTCGAAAAAACGAACGGACAACTGAGCTTCACAGTCAAACTCTCCCTTCCAATCTCTGGTCTCGAATGGAAAAAATAATTGCAAATATATCGAGAATAATCGAGATAAAAAAATGAGAAGGAGCGTTGGATCCGAAGCATTACGGCGAGAACCAGCGGGCGAAGTGGTGGGGGGTCTGAAGAGTAAATAAAACGTGCAGCCGGGAGCGTCCAATTAAGCGTCGAATCCGAATAGGAGAACCAAGAAGTAAACCGGTTGAATGACTGAAATAATTATTCCGATTATTGTATGAAATATTAAAATAAAAATCGTTATCGAAGTCGACAAAGTGTAAAGGAGAAATTAATTTGCAGCGAGTATCGACGATGCTGTTGGAGAGGGGGGGGGGGGTGAAGGGGGGATTTTCGACGTCGGCAATTAAGTTACCTCGTCGATGGTTTCGAACGATGCCGATTCATTATTTTCGCGAGGTCAATGAACCGCGTATCTCCGACACGGTTTCATTTCAACGGCTTTGTGTCCGTCGTTTAGTATCGTTAGAGTGTAGAATCGAATCTTATTAATCGGGTTTGACGATCGTTCCATGGATATTGTTAAACGTGTCGGTTATCGTTTTTCTGTAGATCGTTACCGTGAATTGGAAATCTACAAGATTAGACTGACAAGTCGAGTGACAAATGAAAGATTTTTCATTTGTCACTCGACTGCATTAATTTATTTTATTTATATTATCCGATTCGGCGTTTTTCAATCCGTCCTTTCACTGTATATCGATTTTTATTAATCCCGTTTGACGATCATTCCATGGGTATTTTTTAAACGCTTCGGTTACCGATTTCCTGTCGATGGTTACGATGAATTAAAAATCTACAAGACTGCTATTTGTGAATTAACGATTTTTCATTTGTCACTCGACTGCATTTATTTATTTTATTTATATTATCCGATTCGGCGCTTTTTCAATCCGGCGACTCACCCTCCGGGAGCGCTCGAAAATAGCGTGTCGTTCCACTCTCGTGTATTCGCGCGTAACGCCGTGACGGGACGGTAACGTAGGGCGAATAAATTCGAATGTCAAACGCGAGACGAAGAGGGGTGAGTTACAAATTTTTTTACACGTCGTCGATAAAAATATACCGTTCGTTCGCTTATTATATAAATAAAAAATCTCGAACCCTACTATTCCACATGTTCGTGCAGACTGCCAATCCAAGGTAAGTGTTGTTGACCCGAAAAAGTTAAATACTCTCTTCGCGATGAAGATCGCGATTCGATAAAAGGCAATTGGTTTTTTCTACACATCCGCATCGCAGACGAATCAACAGTGACGAACGACACCTGTGTGATTTATGTGAAATATTGCTATTATCGAATAATTCTTTAATCGCATTTTTACCAAAGTGATTTATAAAATTTGTTTGCCAAAGTGATTTATAAAATTTGTTTACCAAATTGATTTATAAAATTTGTTTACCAAATTGATTTATAAAATTTGGTTACCAAATTTATTTTTGTGTTCGATGTGAAATATTGTTATCATTGAAATATTGTTATCATTGGACGCTACCCATACATTTGGGCCTATCGAGTATCGCATTCGGATTATCCTAAACTTCGAGAATGAGAACGCCAAACATAAACGTCTGTTGTCAATGCAGCCCGTAATTAACGCCTAGGGATCGTTTACAGGTACGCTAACCTTGCGATAAGCACAATACGCCGGACAGTAAAATTCTGCTTATCTGGCACGCTTGCATACGCACGTGTCCGAAGCGCGAGGTTCTTCTTCGCACACTTACTTATACCGAACCCACTCACAAGTGGGAAACAGTCCGACCGCTGGAAAAGACACGTGCCTGCCAATGCATATATATTTATTGTATATATCGACTTTTTCGTTTGTTCGGTCATCCAAATCGTGTAATGAGCTTAAGGGGAAGTGAAACATTATTAAAGTTAATTTTCGAATTAACTTTATTCAATGATGCTAATTCTTTGCGAAAAAAAAAATGAATTCGCACCGTGCTCAAATTTTGCTTTTTCCTCAAAAAAATTAGCACCCTCGAGAAAAGTTCTTTACAGTTTTCATTACCGACCACGATATTTCACTTCCCCTTAAGGTAAAAGTGCCAATGCTCGGACGACTAAGCGAACCGCAGTTATTAATTGGCCAAGAACAAATTTTTCGTGAAAACAACGGAAACCAAAGTCAAGCTGATAGTTTCTAGTTTTCAAAAATATCGATTAATTACAAAACGATATATATATATATATATATATATATATATTTTATTACGGAAGAAAATAACAAGAGCGTCCGAACGTACCAGTTTTCGAATGTGGTTTTTCGGCACGTCTCTATATTAGGACACTTTATGTCCCGATCTTTCGGACAATCATAGATTTCCAAAATTCTGATCTACGAACTCGACTAGTTTATACTAACTAAAAGAATTTCTTTGCCATTTGTTAATTAAACCAATGAAAAAAATTATATTTACGCGAACCAATACTGAAGATAAGGTACGTAGAAAACTGGCCAACCTAACTTCTTCGAACCCGATGATTGGGCCGCGTGTGTAGAAACGCTTCTACCAATTTCCGAATACTGTTATCGTCTCCCTTTAAACAAAATGCAGAATAGAAAATAATTTAGGCTCAAGCCTTGCATAACTTTTTTTCTGTGCATCCTGTAATGTTTCCAGATACGATTACGAGTGTCAAATTGGGTTTCTAATACTTAAATTCGGGATAAGTCAAATCTGCACGCGACCGTCCGACAACTGGTACGTGCCCGAGCATTTTGACTCTAACCTTACGCCCGAGGAAGAATTTTTGTCTAAAAGCCCGAGATGAAGTCCAAAGGTCATTTCGACCGAGTCTCTCGAGTCTCATCGATCGAGACTGGACGAGACGCGAGCTTAAAATACAGTGTGCACTATCGACTCTCCTATAAATAATGCCAAATGTATTTTTCAAAAAATAAAAAAATATATATATAAGAATAAAAGAAAAAAATCGATAAAACAAGTATAATCGCTCACCAGTGCAGCGTTATCCCGTTTCGCCGTGCGCAGCGTCCAGCGCACGATTTCACTCAGCTGTTACGGTTATACGAGAAGGAACACGATGCGCGCGTCTGGCGAAATTTTTCTTGTCCTCCGGACCGCCGCTCAACAGGCTACGATGCACACAAAACGTCCCGTGTAGAAGCAGCGTCCTCTCTCGTTCCTCAACCTTTCACAGACCCAAAAGGAAGAATCTTCTCCGAGCTGTACACGACGTATGTGTCTCTCTCTCGGGAGCTCTTCCCTCCTCGTTCTCTCAGCCGAACGCAGTCTCTCGCGCCTCCGCGCACGGGTCCGAACTCTCGGGGGCTCTGAACGTTACTTTTTTCCAGTCGATCACACAAAGGCGCGAGAAAAGTAAGAGACGCTCTCCCAAAAAAAAAAAAAAAAATTGTATCAACAACAATAACAACGAGACTTCCAACCCCCTCGGTTGCACTGCATGTCACTGAAGCTCGAAGAACGACGGGACTTCCGATTCGGAGAACTCAATCTCCGCTCGCGTCCGATCCCTTTCTTTGTAGAGCCATCGACGAATCGCGCGCAGGTGAAAAGGAAAAAATCTTTTTTATCTTTTAAAAAATTTTTTTATTTTTACAAAATTATTTTTGGTAAAATATACTCCGTCGAAGGGGAGTAAATAATTGCCGCTATCGTCGCGGGAGGGCGGGGGCTGCCTATAACGCGTGTTTAAACTGCAGCGCCGCAGCGCGACTCTCAGCGATGCGTACCGTGGCGCGTCGTTGGACGGACTGATCGCTCGGACGGAGAATGCCGAGGGAGTAACCGTGGCTGGCGCGGCGCGCTCGAGATTTCTCAGCCCGTTGCCCGCCGGGGCCGGAGAGCCGGTGGAGCGGCGATGTCGTCGGCCGTGGTGGCGGTTGCTCCATGGGGTTATGCTGGCGGTGGCTTCGTGCGACTCGGCGCGCTCCCGAAACTCGAGGAAGCACGGCCTACTCTGTCGGGCGCTCGGCGCGCTGTTCACGAACAAAACAGCTGGCAACTGCGCGCGCAGCGCACCAAACCGTAGCGGCCGCGCTCGCTAACTGACCCGACGAGGACTCGGAACGGAGACCGTCGATGCGAATTCGAGGCTCGAATATCCGGGTTTTTTGCTTTCTCGTGCAGCCTTTGTTTTAGTGAAAAATAATATTTCCAGATTTTATGGTAGCTCCAGCGAGTGGTGTTCATTTCGTCTAAATTCGAGAAATTCGGGCTAGAATTGCAAACACTTCCCGATGTTATAAAAATCTGAAAAAATTCATACTTATTGTAGGCACTGAAAAGACTAATTTTGCATAATAACAATTTCAAAATGTTATTAACAAATTGTTGAAAAAAAATTATTGATCAAAATATGCGGTACCTCAACTTTTTTTTATGAAAATGATTCGTTCATTTTTCGGAACACGTATGGATTTTTTCAGATTTTTATCTTTATTTTGATTTTTCTTGTTTTTTACATGGAAAAATGTGCAAAAATCAAAATAAAGATTACGCCTCAACCGATTAAGCTGAAATTTTGCACACAGTATGTGTGATCGATAGTCGACGTTTGGTCAAAATTACATCGAAAATTTTTCAATTTTTTTTCTTTTTGTACGGCATTTTTTATTTCTTCAAAAGAAATTTGTTCGCGCTCTAGCGTTTACAATTTTTGAGGTACCCGGCTAAAAATATGACCGAACATGATCACCCGATGGTCCCATTAAAATTTCACGAAAATCGATCGAACCTTTAAAATTTTATGTCATTTTGAATTCTTTTGGATTCCATGCAATTATTATTATTTTTTTTTCGGGATGCATTTTTCCGTATTAAATTGTCATCTATGAACAAGAAGCCAAAAATATTTCACGTCGAACACAAGAAATACACACAGTGTTTCGTCATAAGAGAAGTTTCGCAAATAAGAGACATTATGAGAAAGCGATAAGAAAATTTCAATTTTCAACTTTTACGAGGAAGCGATATGAAAAATCCAATTTTCAACTTTTTTTTTTGTGGTTTTTCGCTGAGCGCTTTTTTTATGACGTTGGATTTTTGCAGATAAAGACTCGGCGATTCCGGCGTGTGCCTCGCGTATTCCCCGATGACGCTGTGAAATTATTATCGCCTTAGGTACGGCGTGCTACGCTACTGATAAGAGCTCTAGTGACGCGGAAAATCGGACGACTGGCGTATCGTAATGGATCTCTATTAACGCACTCTCCCCGCGCGGAGAGTATCGTACTGCATGGCACCGAATTGATAATGGAATAAGTGCGGAGAAATACGCCTCGATTGACCCGTTAGGCGATTATGCGCTATCGCTACGCGTGGAGAATAAAAAACGTATTTAAAAAAACAAAACGACATTTTTGTTTTTCTCTCGTTTTGTTGAAACGCTTTTTTTGGATTTTTATTATGTCCGATTAAATTTTATTAGCGTTGGGTTAAAGTATGGATATCAACATTGTTTTGTTCTGACTTTTCCATAACAATACAGCACGGAGATCGTTGATGGGAAAAGGACTAATAAAGAAATTATAAAATCATTTTTTTTCAGCCCTTTTGTTGATTTATTGTTTTTTTTTGCTTTCATGAAAAAATATAATCTCCGACTAATTTACTTTCCCTCCCGCTCGTCAAGAATCGACTACTTTCCATCCCCGTTGCAGGCATAGAAATGTGGACACTTTTTAGTATAGGAGGGAAAATAATTTATTTGACGACCACCGTTTATTATAATTTTTTTTGGGAAACAAATCCTGAAACGAATCCGCAACATTTTTCTATGTCTGAATAGTAATCGAAGGTATTTACTCTAAAAAATAATTCCCTTGTTTATTAAATAAAAAAAAATTATAAACAAATATAATAAATAAATAATTTTAATCTAATTTTAACTACTTTCCATCCCCGTTGCAGGCATAGAAATGTGGCCACTTTTTAGCATAGGAGGGAAAATAATTTATTTGACGGCTACCGTTTATTTGGTTTAAGTAAAATATTTATTCGATGTAAATAAATATTTATTTAAATCAAATAAATATTTTACTTGAACCAAATAAAAGGTGGCCCTGAAATAAATATTTTACTTAAACCAAATAAACGGTAGCCGTCAAATCAATTTTTTATTTAAACCAAATAAACGGTAGCCGTCAAATCAATTTTTTATTTAAACCAAATAAACGGTGGCCGTCAAATAAATATTTTGCTTAAACCAACAATTTTTATTTTTTAATTTTTTTCTGTTCCTCTTCGGCCGTCCGTACGAACAAATTGTTCAAGGTTATATCAAGCACTTGCAGAGAATATACTTCATCTCGCACGGAGCCTCGAGCAATGCCATCACATCTCCGGCACAATCCCGAGGGATCAGGTCATCGGATGCCCGGAGCTCGGATATCGAAGATAAGACTCCGTAGCATCTCGCGTGTGGATCAATAGAAGTCGTCGAACCGCTCGCAGTCCTCGCAAGACAATCCATGAATAAACTTATCTCAATGAACTTGTTTACAAACTAATCTACGATCCGAATTACCGACCGCCGGTAAAGAAACCCCCGAACGTATCGCTATCGTGAAACGAAGAACGAAAACGAACCCGAAGATTATTCCACGTTGAGAATTGCACTAAGTGAAGTGCAAACGCCGGTTTGATCAATGAAAAATTCGCTCGTTTGAGGAGCGTCGCCGACACGATCTGGCAGTCTGACAAAGCGATCAATGAATTTTTTTTCTTTTTTTTTTCAACCCGGCTTAATTTTTTTTTTTTTTTTAGTAACGCATGTCGTTACTCGTGCGTATCTCGTATAAAGTCTGCGGTAAGCCGATGCCTCCGGCTGCTACCGAGATCGATGCTTATCTCCGGGCACAGGCCAGACGCTGCGCAAATATATCGGCCGGTGAAGGTCAGAAGGGCGTAACTCAAGCGGTAAAGCGCGTTAGTTACGCCCCTCTGATTCTTGGACGCCGATACGGCGCAAACTTCGCTGTACGCCGACTGTACCGAATGTACGCGGATTTACGAAAGGCGATCCGAGAAAGCTGTTGAGAATTTTCTCCGAGCGGTGCTGAACACTTGACAATTCGCGAAGATTATTTACATAGCCGCGGAGGCGCCGCGTGCGTGTGAGCGAAAAATTAAACTGCCATGGGATTAACCGAGATCCGGGTGTCGACGAGGCGAGTCGACGGCGCGGGAAAGAGGGTCTTGGCGACGAAAATTATTCCTTAACCGCTCGAAACGCGTCCACCGAATAATTATTTTTTTTGGGAAACTAATTCTGAAATGATTAATTTCAAATGAATCCGTAACATTTTTCTATGTCTGAATAGTAATTTAAGGTATTTTCCTTAAAAAATAATTCTCTTGTTTATTAAATAAATAAAAAATTATAAATAAATAATTTTAAAACGGGCTGAAGGACCTCGGTCAATAGCCCATTAGCCTGAGGGGAAAAAATAAAAATCACACATGTATACACGCTATAACACCGAACCATGAATTACTGAGGCTAATAAAGCGCATTTACTACCACTACTAATTTTCTAAAAATTATTAAATCAAATTATATTTTTAAAATTTTTGTTTTCTTTTTTAACAGGCAAAAATACTTCTTTAACTCTCGAATCGCTTTCCAGAATAATTATTTTCCGAGAAATGAAACCGTGAAATTTTCCTATCCCTAATTCATACTTTACCGTATTTTCTCTAATGAATAATTCCTGTGTTTTTTCAGTATTTTTTTTTCCGCAAATTAAAAATTACCAATTTTTTTTTTCTTGTATTACGTGTCGCATCCGTGGGAATCTCACTAATTATCCGTATTTTTTTCCGCGTTTTTGCCTTCCCGGCTGCGGTCGGGAAAAATAAAAATCACACATGTATACGCGCATTAACACCGAACCATGTATTACTGAGGCTAATAAAGCGCATTTACGACTACAACTAATTTAAAAAAAATTATTATATCGAATTATATTTTTTGAAATGTTTATTTTTTTTTTAACACGGGCCGCATTCGTGAAGCCAAAAATAATTAATAATTAATAATTAACGCTCGAATAATTAATAATTAATAATTTAACGCTCGAATCGCTTTCCAGAACAATTATTTTCCGGAAAATGAATCTTGAAATGAAACCGTGAAATTTTCCTATCCCTAATTCATACGTGACCGTATTTTCTCTAAAGAATAATTCCTCTGTTTTTCCAGTATTTTTTTTCACGAATTAAAAATAACCGAATGTCTTTTTCTTGTATAACGTGCCGCATTCGTGGAAATCTCACTAACAATCGCTAATTTTTATATTCCGCGTTTTTGCCTTTCCGGCTGCGGTCGGGAAACTGTCGAGCACGCCTCGACTATTTCGAATCGGCATCGGGAGATCTCGGATGGAGTATAAAACCGTCGAAGTAAAACTCGGGCGTGATCCTGAGGACACGCGACAAATTTGGTAGCGCGACGAGGAGTCGACGCCAACGCGATGCGCGCGCATTCGGATCGACTGAGATCGACTTGCTCAATGTCTGCGCGACGTTGATCCTCCAATTAAGAACTGGAGGACACTCGACGGCCCTGGCTGGAATATGAAGCTAATGAACTCGACACAAACGCCGCCCCGCAGAGAGTGCAAAGATAGTTCAAAAGTTCGGTCTTTGTCGGAGATTCGAACGATTCGATCTTTGAACGTTGAATTCTAACCTTTATGGCGATGACGCTTCCGCGCATGCGCATTGCGACGTCGTCACGCCGTCCCGAACTACTTCGCGCTACTCTGACCTTTCATCTTGACAGCTCCGAGGATTTTTCGACGAAATAAATATTTTTATATATCTAAACAAATATTTTAATATATTCAAATAAATATTTTTATATATTTAAATTAATATTTTTATATATTATTATTTGTCCATTATATATTTATTTTGATAAAATAAATATTTATTTGGGGGGCGCCAGTCAACTAAATTATTGTTTAGGGTGCATTGAGACATCGAACGATTAGGCGGGGAATTCTTACTGGGCAGGCGAGAGGTAAAAAATAGTACATTTCGATACGAGTGC
>JAPYZD010003781.1:0-13054 GCA_030522725.1 Ichneumoninae sp. B BG-2022a
CCTCGTAGAATTATATATTTCGATCTAAAAAAACATTTCGCGAAAGGCGGTCGTTGACAATTAAGTTTAAAAGGTGCCGCATTTTTTGGGTACAAACGTTGAATGCGGCACCTCTTAGAATTTTTTGCTAGAGACCACCTTTCGCGAGGTTCAATTTGAGATCGAAATCTAAACTTTAAAAAAGTGGGAGCAAAATTAAAAAAAAAATGTCCTTTTTGTGAAACACCCTAATCCATACATCTTGAGTCTCCCAACTTCTACCCGTCAGTAGTGCTCATGCGCCAATTTTTTTTATTGTCACGTTAAAGGTACTGGAAGGTAAAACACAATACATGGAGTTCGCGGGCAATCTCGTGCCCGTGATGAAGAGCGGCGAACAATTGCAACTGCCCTTCCGAGCTTTCAAGGAGAATCGCGTGCCGTTCACGGCGAGAGTGAAGGATCCCGACGCGGCCGACATGGTGGGCCGCATAATGTTTATGAGCGAGCCCAAAGTGCCGAAAGGCGAACCACCTCAGACACCGATATGCACATTAAATATTTTGCTGCCAGAAAAAATTTCACCGGAAGCTGCACACTCGGAACTCGATCTATTGGAGCTGTCGAAGAATTACAGCTTCTTGCGAGACGGAGGAATAAGTAAGGGGATTTACTGTCGAATCGATCGAATGGAAAAAAATCTCATTTTTATCGTTACGCTAAAATTCGTTTCTAACATTTTTTTTTTTTTTTTTTTTTTTTTTTTTTTTTTTTTTTTTCCCTTCTCTTTTTTCATATTGTCAATCCGCTTTACCGACATCGCCAACCTAAATTGGCGGAAGAATTGAATATATCGCCGAATGAAGTCGACACGATAAAGAGCGAGCATCCCGGCAAGCCCGCGCTCCAGGCAGCAGCGATGTTCAAACTTTGGCAAGGGAACGGCAACAAAGCGACGGGTCAGTGATATTTTTATCTCGAAAAAAAAATCCGGGAAGCCTCGAGCTTGAAGTATCTCGAAAAAAAAAAATTATTCGAAACATAATTTAATCGCCCGTTCTCGAGATGTCGGCATCGCGTTATTTTTTCTCGTCGAATATTTCATAAAAGCCGTTGACCTTGATCTTTGACGCGTTGGATACTTGAATGTCAGGAGTTGAAAAAAAAAAAGAAAAAAAAAAGGAACCGATACTCATCGTCGATGCCGACAGTGGCTTCGCCCATAGATGTGTTAAGGAGTTTGTGCGTTACAGACAAGTTAAACGACTATTCGGATTTGAAAAATCGTTTGTACATGTTTTAATGGAGACGTTTTTGCGACCCAAGATGTACTTCGTGTGGAAAAATGTACGACAATGAATGTACAGAAAAAATAACTCAGCTTACGCCAATAAATCCACGGGCACATTTCTACGCAATTTTTATGAAGCCAAATTTGTCATTTTGGTCCGATCTTGACGATGAACCGTTTATTTTGTATGTTGAAATATTTTTCAACAAACAATTTATTTTTTTTTAAATCGAACTAAAATTACAAATTCAACTTCACAAAAACTGCGTTAAAATATGCCCGTGGATATATTGGCGTAAACTGAGTTATTTTTCGGTACATTCAATGTGGTACATCTTTTCTACGTAAGGTAAGAACTTTTTCATCTAGATCCACCTTAGTTCCCACTAATTATCCCTTTAAATTGTGTGCAAACAATTGACATCTTGGTACACGACGGACTTGATTCCAAATTGTCAAAACAATTTGTATAAAACTTAATGCACCTGGCTGGAAGTGTTTATGCAAAAACTGCTACATTAACATTTAAAGGACATTTGTGATAAACAATGAATGAATTTTTACAGTGAAATTAAAGTAGATCATTGGATGTAAAGTACTTTTATAGTAAAGTTAAAGTAAATTATTAAAAGTAAAGTATTTCCAATGTTTTTAATACACTAAATATTAATTTTTCATCACAATTGTACACACAATTTAATATACCAGTCTATGTATAAAATGTACTCGTACTGGTCTTCCAGTACCAGTACATTAAATTTCATACGATTTTTTTGTACAGCGATACTTTAATTCGCCGCGTAACACAGTCATAGCGATGCCGACCGACAGGACGTGTGTCAGAATTAAGATATTCGATTCTTCAATGTTTATTAATAAGTCCGATGCATCAGAGTGACGCAATCACTCGTGACGACCTCGGCCTCGATGACCGGCGCCACCCCAACTCTCCCCCAGGAAATCGCGAATTGTCAGCTCCGTCAATAAACCCCAAGCGCTCGACGACCGGGACCGAGCGTTTGGTCCAGTAAGACGTTAGGTCACTTCTAAACTGACCGAGGAAAGCGTAGATAAATAAGAGAGAAACCAGTTTTTTTTATCAAGGTAAAACTAAGAAAGAACGTAGAGAGCCGCGATGTTGAGTCAAGCGTCTGGAATCTCTGCAGAAGCGTAGTTTATGATCTCACCGCGCCATTATTATGCCTCGCATAAACACGTGGACCCTCTCGTATCGCACGAGCTCTCCCACTTGTTCATGCTAATCGAAACGCTGTACGACGGCTCGCCGCGCAACATAACATCATAACTATTATCGGAGGAAGAAAAACAACAACGTTCAGTTCAGTGTTCGCGCCGATGCGAAGGTGGTGCGCGATGTACCGGCTCTGCGAACTGTGAGATCGTCCTTGCAACGTGAAACCCGTGCACTTTTTTTTTAATACGAGCGAATCGAAAAACTATTCTTGTTAATTCTTCGAGAAGTTTTTTTTTTTTCTTCGTACTATTATAGAAACTTTTATTTTGTGGATAGTGAAAGTGCTTTTGTGAGAAGACGAACGAAGAATTTTTTTCGATAATTTTTATAGTAAAAGAATATAAAATAAAATATAGTGAAATAGCGTTTTTAGGGATTTTTTTTTAATAGAGAAGAAGATGTTTATATCTCTATATCAGGCATACGAGAACCCTTCAGCGGCCGGTTACACGAGCGAGCTTTTGTTGGTATTTAACAGAACGCCACCTTCGCGAGTGACGATTGTACAAAATCGAGGTTCGTTCGGCGATGATATCGGATAAAAGTTTTTTTTATCGCGTCATGTATAATTCATTTTTTTTTTTTTTGGATCCATGTGAGTAACGTGAAAATTTGTCTTTTTTCAGGAAACACGCTGGAAAAGGCACTGAACAAAATCGGTCGTGAGGATATCGTAAAGACGTGTATATTCAACGTAGAACTCGTGACCGACGACGTTGAAAAGGCAGTGGCTCGAGTGAGGCTCGATCAACCGGGTTTCGATTCGCTGAAGGAGGAATTGGGACCGTCGAGAGACTCGTCGCTGCGACGCGATGGCACGCTGGATCCAAAATTGGATCCTGACTACGAAGAACCCGATCGAATGCGGGTACGTCGATGCCTTCGCGAAATTATATTTTTTCCCTCTCAATTTCCTACACGCGCGCGTAGACTTAAATCAAACTTAAAGCACTTAAAGCATAATGATTTGGTCCAAAAAGAAAGTCGATTTTCAACATTGTTTTAACGACAAGTTATGTGAAGTGTGCGTTGTTTTTTTATTGAAAAATATAAATCAACAACGGACTCATTAACAATTAATAATTAACAACGGACATCGTATCTCAAAATCTATTCGTCCGATGGAGTTGAAATTTTGACAGATCCTTGATTAAGAATATGTTCCATTTAATCACTAGGTGATTTTTAAAAAATGTTAATTTAATCATTCCAAGTCTCAATTTCCCCACACGGGTGTGTAGACGGTTGAATCAAACTTAACGAGCGTTTCCGCAATTATGACCAACATTAGATCTCGACAACGAAGAACTCAATCGAATGCGCGTACGTCGATGCCATCGCGGAAATGATAATTCATTTAAAATTCCTCTTCGTCTCAATTTCCCTATCACGCGCTCTCAGACGATTGAATCAAACTTAACGAGCGTTCCCGATATTGTGACACGGTAATGAAAAATTCCCAGAGACGCCACGAAGCGCCTTTATCAAACGTGGCATCGGCTGCAATTCGCGTGCCCTCCCATTATCCAATTCCCAGCCATTGTTGAGAGCTCCGCAATGCTAGATACGTTACCTCATCGTTCGAGAATGTCCACATTAATTGTCTTACGGTTTCGTCGTTTGCAGGATTCCGAGTCTGTCGAGGATCTCAGCAACATGGGCAACGTGACGCGCAAACAGAGTGAGTCAATTTTTCATCGTAAATTTTGTTTATACCTCTTCATTTTTTTCTCCTCATCGAATTTTTATATTTCCTCTCTCGCATCTAACGAGGCAATAAACTCGGTTGTTTGTGGCTCGCCGAACGCTTCGAACCGCGATTACAAATGCGTACGTCTGACGCATTCGACATCGACGCATAGTTCGTTGCGAAAAAAAATCGTCCGCTAACGAGAGGAAGTCTCTGTGATCTCACTATTCGTATTAAAACCAGTGGCTTTCGTAATACGTGTTAACTTTTGCCGGTGGCTAAGCAGAAGGGATGCACTGAATCACTGCACGAGAGAGAGGCTTTAGTCACCGTTCGTTCGACTGAACGGATAGCCGCGAATAATTGTTACACCTTTTGCATACTGCATAGCTGTTAGGTGTGAGCGCTTCTCTCGCTGTGTCACATGTTGTCAACTCTCAAGTGCCCGACATGGGAAACCTTGCTCACAGAGGTACGGATCGCTGGGGCAAACTCGTTCGAGAAAAAAGGAAAAAATAAATGAAATGAAAAAAAAACTAGGGCGTTGAACGTCGCAACGATTTGTGGCATTTCTCGGTCACGCACGGCTCGAATAAACTGCGTACGCGTGTTAACTTTCCTTCTTGAGAATTAACCATTTGACCATTTATACCCAATGCCGCAGTGATGTTTTTTTTCTTTTTTTACTATAAAATGTTCGAGACAAATTCTCTCAACACTTCGGAGAGGTTTTCTTTAAAGATGCATTGGACATACATTTGTAACGAAAAGTTTGGCTCATTTAATACAGTCGATTTTTTCTGATTTTTATGCTGTTAGGAAGTTTTCAAATTCTGACTAAATGTCACTTCCGACTGAGAATGGACGTGTTATGCATCCTTAAGGCACCGACATAAGGATTTGCTCTAAAAACCAAGTCGATTTTCAACTTTTTTTTTATCGCGTGTATTAGAAGGACAAGGTCTGATTTTTTACACACAGTCAGTACAATGTGTTATGAAGTTTGAGTTTTTTTTTATTCGGGAACATAAATTAACAACGGATTTATGAACGATTAACAATTAAACTGGGACATCATATCTCAAAATCTATTCGTCCGAAAAAGCTGAAATCTGGATAAATCTTTCATTATAAATTTTTTTTTATCTAATGACCGGATCACTTAAAGAAAAGTTCATTTATTTGTTAACAACAAACGATTAAGGTCGTTGTTTTTCGTCGAAACGATAAGTCCGTTCTTAATTGATATTTTTTTAATTTAAAAAATGTAACTTCATGACACCTTGTATTATAACTGTGTTTAAAAATCCGACCTTGTCCTTCTAATACCCGCGTTAAAAAAATGTTGAAAAGTGACCTCTTTTTTGGACCAAATCCTTATGTCTTAAATCCAGTGTCTTAAATAAGCTCTTGTCGCTGTAGCTTCTTCGCTAATGTTCATCGTCTTCCTCTTACTCTCGCCTTCTTCATCTACTTTTCGAAACACACATTATTTTTTATTTATTTTTTTTTTGCACTCCACAGCTAAGCAGCACGTCACAATCACCAATGGCACTGTTTTCAACGGTACCTCGACCCCGATAAAAGACAAATATGCCAGCGAAGAGAAAGAGCTCGGTGACGATATGGCAGAGTTTCTTGCACATAAGTGTCACGCCACGGACACGATGACGAAAAAGTCTTACGATATACCGGACGATGATAATAAAAAGAGGCAGAGGATTTACGAGGATGCCAACAGACTCGTTACCGGTAAGTGAATCGAAGAAATTGTTTTTTTTTTTTTTTTAACGAAACGATAACGTTAAGAGATCGATGGGTTGAGGGGCCGTGCTTTGCCTTAGCAGCGGGTAAATTGGCAGAATCGATAATAAACGGCGAGTATCGTTTACGACCCTGAAGATATCTGCATGAGAATAAATTTCGTCAAGTCACAACGGCTGTGTGTTGTCATCGCACAACCTTCGCTCGAGGAAACTCACCCGCAAAATAAAATTCAATTACAATTAGACAAGAAAATTCAATTAGAGTTAGAAAATAAAATTCCATTAGAATTTGAAAAGAAAATTCAATTAGAATTCGAAAATAAAATTCAATTAGAATTTGAAAATAAAATTCAATTAGAATTTGAAAATAAAATTCAATTAGAATTTGAAAATAAAATTCAATTAGAATTTGAAAATAAAATTCAATTAGAATTTGAAGATAAAACTCAATAAGAATCGGAAGATAAAACTCAATAAGAATTGGAAAATAAAACTCAATAAGAATCGGAAGATAAAACTCAATAAGAATTAGAAAATAAAATTCGATTAGAATTTGAAAATAAAATTCAATTATAATTTGAAAATAAAATTCAATAAGAATTTGAAAATAAAATTCAATTATAATTTGAAAATAAAATTCAATAAGAATTAAAAAATGAAATCCAACTAGAATTAGAAAAAGGGAATAATTTTTTTCTGCTTAAAGCAGGGCATTGATAGAGCCTTGCCAATGACGAAATTTGACGTCATGCGGATATCTTCAGGGTCATCATCGTTTCCTGGATTCCATTCTCTCTCGCTCTCTTATTCTATCTCTTTATCTCGGCTCTGTCTCTTCTGTGTCTATCTTCTTTTCTTTTGACTCTCTGTAGCATGAACGATAATCGTGTAGGTGAAAACATACGGCAATGGGATTCACGCCCCTATTTGTTTATTGCACTTTCGTAAAAAAAAATAAAATTAAAAATTAAAAATTTTAATAAAATAAATAAAAAGATAAAATAAAATTCAGCGTGCATCCCATTACCGAATCCTCCGCGGGCATTTGGGTTGCGAAAAATCGTGTCGATAAACAAGCGTCAACTTTTATGAGCTCCAATCGAAGCCCACCTGTTGCCGGCGACGGGGACTTTCTTTACGATAATTAAATTATTATTCCAGGCACGATTTTACCTCCGAATGTCAGAGCCTCCGGCTTTTACAGTGTGCCAATGTATAATACGATGATCAATTCCGATTGTGTAAAAATCGCAATGTCATACGGCACCCGAAGCTTACGACTTTCATAACCACTTATTATTATTATGTATACATTTATATATATACATATAGATCCTCGTTATATTATTTTTCACCAGCAGGTTCTGGCACCCGGTGCAGATCTCGCCGAATCGAAAGGCTTTTTCGCTTTTTTTTTTTTTATCCATAACCGAGGAAAAAAAAATAACATATATTATTATTATGATATCCAGGTGGCTTACACGTCACCTGGATATCCGTCGTGACTTAGTCACGACTACCCCACATTGTTCAGAAAACAAACAAACAAAATTAAAGAACACAAAATAATTAATAATTATAAAGACAAACGTAAATGTTGTCGACTCACTAATACTCTCTTTCTGCTCTTCCGTATTTCCTCGTAAAAATTTGTTTCAGCAAGGTAAATCTGCAATTGTTTGGCGTTGCATGAACTGGCTGTGTGGGCGCACGGAGCAGCTGTCGATTTTTGGGTCGATTATTATTATATATTTTTAAATAAATTGCGCTACACGTTGTCGCTGTCGTTTACGCAACGAATACAGAAACACACATACATATACAGTATATTCATATATATTTATGCGATGAAGTTAAAAACTACTAAATCACTGCACTAATATTGTCCGTTGATTTTCTTTGACGATCCGTAACAGTGGATGAAACTTGCATTTCGAGAGACATAACGAACTATATTTTTTGTCTGCACTGTAAATAAAATGTTGTTTGAAAATTAATGAAACGACACTGGAATCTGTTTTACACAAACTGTTCCTGAAATTTAAAATTTTTACAGTAACATTTTGATTTTCAATTATAATTCGTAATGAAGATTTAATGAAATTTAGTTTTTTGATTTCACAAATAAAAGTACATTGATCTTCGATTAATGTAAGTGACGTAAGCAAATTTCAAGTTCCGTTACATTAAATGAACAATTTATTTTTACAGTATCTTTAATTCGAGAAATTCGTGAATTAACGATCAGAGCAATGAAATTCTTGCGCCTCTAATAAATCATATCACAGGCATATTTGGACGTGCCATTTAACAATCGAATCCAAGAAAACGACGGACCGATATACCGACACAACGACAAGAGTCAGACTTTTCAACTCGTCGCTTACTCGAGCGCTTTTTACCGTCTCGCAAAAAAAAAAAAAAATTCATTAAAAAAAAAATCAACGGGTCTCACGAGGCCCTTCGAAACATGATATCTCAATGAGTATATTTTTTCCTCTTACAAAGATAGCTGCTCCACAGCACGAACACTAAGCACAATTGCCACGGCGAAGTCTAACTGCTGCCTCCATCAATGGGCATATTTATTCAGCCAGCCAGCTTACACTAATGATGACGAGATGATATATAGAAAAAAAAAGAAAAAAAAGTGACGATATGATGATTTACCACGTGTTTTCGATGCCTAAAAAATGTTTAATACTTAATTAACAGGTGTCATACAAGACGCAGAAAAAGAGAAGGAGAAGTTAGCGAAGGAAGGGTGGTCGGGGGTTTATCATGATGATGCGAGTGCGAGTAACGAGGCTGAGGTTGCTGTAGGTCGTCGTTTAGCTCGCGTTGACGATCTCGTCCTCACCGACGAGTCGGATTCTCCGAGACCAAAGTCGGTCTCGGAGCGGGTCGACGACATCGAGCCCCTGATAGTTAAAGAGCGTAGGTTACCGGGAAGCAAGGACGATTCTAAGGGTGGGTTGATATCGACTAAGACGATCGTGACGACGGAGGGTGATCCGAGATCGGGACAGACAGTGATAACGAGAACGACGACGGTGCAGGAGTACGACCATCCGGTCGTGACGGAGTCGGTGATGGACTCGCAGCCTTTGCGCCAGAGCCACTACTTCGGCGCCTACGACCCGGTGATAGGTCAGGGTGGTCCGGGCGACAGAATCGTCATCTCCACGGGTCCGCTTACGGACTCGGTCGAGCGGGTGACGACGAAGATGGTCGTGACGAAGGGTCCGGTCGTAGAGGAAAAAATCGTCACAAAAGGGCCGATTATAGAGCAAAAAATCGTCACAAAAGGGCCGATCATAGAGAAAAAGATCGTGACGAAAGGTCCGGTCATAGAGGAAAAAATCGTCACAAAAGTTCCAATTATGGAGCAAAAAATCGTGACGAAAGGTCCGATGATGGACGAAAAGATCGTGGACATTCTCGGCGACGAGGCGAAGCTGCATGGGCAAACGGTTTCGTTTGACACAAACGTTAGAACCGATGAGTCCAAGAAGGACGCGGCCAGGAGCATCGCCAAAGTCTACCCAGACTGCGCCACGATGCTGGCCGATTCGGGCAAGAGTCTCGAGAGCGAGAAGGAGAGATCGTCGAGGGAGGAAAAAGAAGTGGCGGAGAGAACGAAGGACATAAGAGGGATTCTCAAGTCGGAGCCAGCGAAGAGTCCCGATAAGGAAAAATCGTCGGAGGACGGAAAACAGTCCGCCTACGAGATTGTCTACAACGCCCAGAAGCCCGAGGGCGAAGGGAAGGAAAAGCTGGACGGAGAGTCGAAGAAACCCAAGGAGAAAGCCGGTGGAATTTTCTCGGGAATCTTCAAGGCGCCGAAGCTGAAGAAGGGCAAGTCGAAGGACTCGAAGGACACCTCGTTCGACAGCGGGGACGAGGAGGGTAAAAGCGCCACGACGAGGTTCCTGGAGGACTCGAGGAAGCGCGACGATCATCAACCTCCCCATCTGATTCCTCCGATAATTCAAGTGTCCCAACCGGACGACGTGAGGATCGCGACGGCGGAGTTCCTCGAGGACTCCAGGCGAAGCGCCGCGGCCTTCCATCACGCTGACCCGGAGAAACCTGAGAGAAGCGTCGCCGAAGCTGTGGTCGACGTCAGGTCGAAGCCTTCCGAGGAGAAAAACGCGACGGACACGGAAGACGACGAGGAGAGCAAATCCAAGCCTGGATTCTTCTCCAGCCTCTTCAGGAGCTCGAAACCCAAGCTGGAGGAAAGCATCGACTCGGCCGCGGACGAGGCGAAGAAAGCTGCGGAGGCTGCCGAGGAGAAGGTCAAGAAGGCTGCCAAGGACACTAAGAAGGACGCGAAAGACGTCCTTGAGTCCGCGAGAGCCTCAGAGCAGAAAATCGTCGATGGAGTGAAGAGCGACTCCAAAAAAATCGAACAGGATTTGCGTGAAGTTGCGGTGCCGGTGAGACCTGATCAGAAAATCCTCGACGGGGTCAAACGCGAAGCCAAGAAAGTCGAGGACGTGACCGTGACGACCAAAACCATCGAGACTACCGTGACGAACGGAACGAAGCACATTCTCGATGATGGCAAGAAGATAAAGGACGTGGTCGACAAGACTAAGAAGGACGTCGAGACGACCCTGACGACGAGAACCGTGACGGTGACGAAGATTGTTAAGGACGGCGACAAGGTGATCGAGGAGAAAACTCAGCGCATCAGCGAGGATGTCCGAGGAGTTCCGGAGGAGGCGAAGAAAGCCATGGAGAAATCGGCTACTTCAGCAAAGTCGACTGCGGAAGACGTCAAGGAGAGTGCCGACCAACTATCAAAGACCCT
Organism: Ichneumoninae sp. B BG-2022a; assembly: GCA_030522725.1. Lineage (NCBI taxonomy): Eukaryota > Metazoa > Arthropoda > Insecta > Hymenoptera > Ichneumonidae > Ichneumoninae sp. B BG-2022a. The sequence continues at coordinate 10,801 of JAPYZD010003781.1, forward strand.
AAAAACGGACCTGAGGAACATAGAAGAGGGTTTGTCTCTTCGCGACAAAGAAGCTAAAGACAAGCCGACGGTCGTCAAGGAGTCCTCCAAGGACTCCGGCGACGAGGGGAAGGACAAGAGCGGAGGTTTCTTCGGGATCTTCAAGAGCCCCAAGGGCAAGAAGCGCAGCCGCTCCAAGGACAAAACCGATTCCCCAAAGCAGGAGTCCTTCGACAGCGGTGACGAGGAGCTGAGAATCGCGACCGCCGCTTTCCTGGACGACACCAGGAAAGCCTCCGACAAGATGCACGAAACGGTCGCCTACAAGGTCCAGCCTAAGCTGGATGCCGATGAGAAGATCGAGCGGTTCGTCGCGACTGGAGAGCGCGCGTTCGACACCCCCAAGGACAAACTTGACGGCGCCTCGTACGACGTGGTCAAGGGCAAGCCCATCGATGGGAAACCTGGGGTGGAAACTCTGGTGACAACAGTCTACTCGACATCGACCAAAGTCATCGACAAACCCGAAGATCACAAGGCCGAGAAGGAAAACGGCGTGTCATCGAAAACGCCCTTGAAGTCCTTCGATTCGAAGGACGAGCCAAAAAGCGACCTCGAGGACTCGCAAGCGTCCGATGACGGCAAGAAGAGCTTCTTCGACATGTTCAAGAGTCCCAAGCTGAAGAGCCGAAAGAAGAGCCGCTCCAGGGAGCGAAGCACCTCGAAGGAACCGTCTTTCGAGAGCGGAGACGAAGAGCAGCAGCGTGAAGTGCGTGACGCTACGAGCAAGTTCCTGGAGGACACGAGACGCACGGCGGACATTTTGCGGGAGCCGCTGATGGAGGAGGGTTCGCCAGTGAAGCACGAGAAGAGAACCATCTCGCGGGAGGACGTGAAGAGTCGAGGAATCAGCCCGGCTGCTCGCGAGGTGGGTGCGGAAAAATCTGGCGCGGAGTCGAGTGCGGATGGTCCGACGGAGAAGCCGTCCGAGAAAGGCGGTCTCTTCGGCATCTTCAAGAGCCCCAAGTCGACCCTGAAGAGGAGAAGCAAGTCGAGAGAAATGAGCACGTCCGGCGACGCTTCGTTCGACAGCGGGGACGAAGAGCTGAGAATCGCGACCGGGAAGTTCCTGGACGACACGAGAAACGTCGCCGACACACTGGCTGAAAAACCGGAAGACCACAAGAAGGAAGTTCCGGTGGGTGACAAAGTCGAGCACAAACCTAAGGACAAGGAGGGAGGATTTTTGTCCGGGATACTCAAAGGCGCGAAGCACGCGGTTGAGGAAGTTTCTGAGGATGTCAAGGAATTCTGGGACGACACCAAGAAGGAAGCTGCGAAGGAGGAAGAGCGCGCGCGCCGCGAAGCTGAGGAAGCTGCGAGGGCGGCGAAGCAGGCGGAGGAGAAAGCTTCGACTGGTATACAGAAAGTTGTCGTTCACACCAAGACGGCTGAGAAACATGCCGAGGATAAATTGGCCGCTGCTAAAGATGCGGCTAAAGCGGGTGGGGAAAAGGTCGTCGAGGTTGCGGAGAGAGCGACTAAAGCGACAAGCGGCGCTGCGGAGAAACTCGGCAAAGACGCTGGAAAGGCTAAGGACATCGTAAGCAAGGAAGTCAAAGAAGAAACCAAAGCGGCAAAGGACAAAGTCGTCGCGGGAGCGGAAGCTGCTGCTGAAACTGCAGAGGCTGCTAAGGAAAAAGCAGCGAAGGACGCTAAGAAGGCCAAGGCAAAGGCCGGTGGCTTTTTGTCTGGAATTTTCAAGGGCGCTAAACACGCGGCTGATGAAGTTTCGGAGGAGGTCAAGGAAGTTGTCGAAGATGCCAAGCAAGAGGCGGCGAATGAGGAAGAAAAGGCAAGACAAGCCGCTGAAAAATCTGCGAAGGCCGTTAAAGATTCGAAAGACAAAGCTGCTGCAGATCTTCGAGATGCGAAGGACAAATTGACTCAGGGTGTTTCGGCTGGAGTGGAGAAAGTAGCTGATAAGACTGCGGCTGCTAAAGAACAAGTAAAGGAAACGACCATTGCTGCTAAAGACGCAGTTAAAGCGACTGGAGAAAAGGTCGTAGACGTTACGGACAAAGCAGCGAAAGCAACGAGTGAGGCAGCGGAAAAAATTGCCCGGGACGCAGCGAAGACCAAGGAAACTGTTGGTAAGGAAATTAAGGAAGACGCAAAATTGGCAAAGGATAAAGTGGTCGCGGGAGCGGAAGCTGCTGTTGAAACCGTGGATGCTGCTAAGGACGCAGCAGTGAAAGACGCTAAGAAGGCCAAA
>JAPYZD010003782.1:0-15583 GCA_030522725.1 Ichneumoninae sp. B BG-2022a
AAATCAATTGAATATATACTATCACAAACTATCTATATAGACGTCCCCTCTGAGAACTATTCGTTATAGTAGGAAATACCATCCTTTTTTCTCAGTGTGCGGTTCAAGTTTAGTCGATTCTAACATTTTTGTTGTACCGGGCACATAACACGTATTTGAACGAATGCCACGGCGTCTTGGTTCGCAAGTGCCGATAAACGTCGGAATGGCAAAAAATTACTTAACAGATTTTGATATACTAAAACGATATACTAAAAGGGGGTTGGCAAAATTTCGCGGATAAAACTAAGAATTTCGATGAAAATTCAGAATTTCGTCGATCAAATTTCTTTATGGATGTATACATAATAAAAATTGATTGACAAAATTATGGCGGTATAACGTACAAACCTAAAACAAATGGTCAGCGATCGCGACGCCACCAATTACTATATTTTCCAGTAAGAGCAACTAATATTCTAGCAAAAATCACGGGATATCCGAGTAATATCAGCGATAGCGAAAATTACCATATTTTCCAGGAGAATGTGTTAAGTTTATACGAATGTGTGCTAGGGTGTCGCCGTAGCTCCCATATACGTGAAAGTACTGTCGGTTTTTACCAGATTTATGGTAATTTCTATATCAGATCCTTCTCTCGGTGTGCCAGCGGTGTGGAGCTACTGATAAAAGACCGCTTATCCGAGCAAAGCTGCGTGTACGAACGAATAGAAACTCAGGAGACTTAAATCGGAGCCTTGTCGGAAGCCGACGCAGGCGTTCGCCGGCTTTATCAGGGTCCGATAGAAATCGCTTTAAAATTCTCAACCGGGGCTTAAGGTAACGTCTCCCGGGATTGACGGATAGATCACGTACCGAGCATCGGCCAGGTTGCTTATTAAACGCGCCCGGGCTGCTTATTAAGGTGATTTGTTCGTGGGAGGCGAGAGGAAACGCGAAAAGTCGCGAAACCAGGTCATCCGTCGTGGTTAAGGAGTTAATGGAGGCCTAGCCGGACAGTCGTTCGCCCGAAAGTGAGTGATAAGTAACCAGAATGGAAGAGATAGCGATATAGGTGCGGCGAAATTAGGTCTCACGGCACCACCCCGCTCCCTATCGGCAGCTACATAGTTGCATAGTTACACACTGTTGCTAAAGTGGCAAGTCGACCGGTGATTAACATAAGGGCTCAATTCACATCGCTTTACCCTTTGAGTTGCGCGATTTAGGCCCTTGTGTTATCGAACTGTCGGTAAAGCAACTATTCTCATCGTCTCCTAGGCTCCTCGCGCAGTAAAAACTTTAAACGCCGTCACGAACCTCTCCTCCGTGCATGCACTCAGGTAATTAACTCGACCCGCTCGTAGAGACCGATCCGCAGTGCGATTTAATTAAGCCGGGGTGCTGCCGCGCGATTTCGCGCCAATACACGGGTCGGCGCTATTCATCCTAAACGAGAACACCGACGATCGAAGCTCCGACTATTCTCTGTCGAAACGTTTCTACACCAACACACACACACGCGCACACACGTGTCGGCGTGATTGCCAATTACGGAACCCGAATAATCGCGATTTTCGATAATTTGCTGCGGCGCACGGAGCAGCGTGTTAAATTCGATTTTAGACCGATGTAGATTTTTTTTAACTTACCGGGTGTGCATTGGTTTTTTAACTTCCCGCGATGACGAATGAGGAAAAAGGGAAAATACTATTGGCGCATTCGAAATTTATGTATTTGAGCTGTTTTTGGTTTGGATTTTCATGAATTTTTCAATTTGAGTTTATCTTTGACAAAAGTTGTGTATGTTCGATCGAATTTGTCGAAAGTACTCGAAAATATATGGATCGGCGTTATTCATCTGGCACGGAGACGCCCACGATAGCAACTCCGACTATGCTCCGAACGTTTCCACACACGCGCGTGTGAGAAACGTGTCAGCGTGATTGCCAATTACGGAACCCGAATAATCGCGATTTTCGATAATTTGATGCTGCGCACGAAGCAGAGTGTTAAGTTCCATTTTACACCGTTATACATTTTTTAAACTTGCTGGTCTGCACCTGAGATGCCGAAAGAATAAAAGAGGAAAAGACAATTTACGCGTTCAAAATACTTTTACTTGAGACATTTTTAAAAATTTTCTTCAATTTTTCAATTTGAGGATATCTTTAACAAAAGTGGTGTCTGTTCGGTCGGGTTTGTCGTAACGAATTCTCTGTATGTTGGAAATAAAAAAAAATAAAAAAATGGCATCACGAAGATCTTTAATATTCGACGCACACGTAGGGACAGCTATCTCGGTCGATCGGAGATGTAAAAAGGAAATGTAAATGTAAAATGTAAAAAAAAAATGTAAAAGTGGGTTTTAGTGACGGTAATCGGGATCAGGACTGAGTAACGGATACACGCGTATGCGCGCTGCAGGGAGGATTTATACGCGTGCGAACGGCATAGGTAGCGCAGAGTCCGTACGAGACGACGAGATGACAGCTGGTCCACGGGTCTCCTTATATCGATGCGACGCGATCGATAAAATTCCATAACGGGAGGAGGCGACAGACGGCGGGTGCATGTTATGCAAACCCGTGGGGACCGTGGGTTCTCCCGTCTGGATGGAGCGCAATAGGTGCACGCTCGTGCACTTAACGTGAGAGTCGTACTGGTCTACGAGGGCGATAATGAGATTCTACTTTCGCGACGTAAATATGCAGGACATTGCGCGGTTCGCTTCTCCGCATACTATTGTGTTGTTGTGTATACCCTATACAATATTTCTTTCGACACACTGAGCCGGAGCATACGCGGTGAAAGAAAATTGTTTGAACAGTCAACAAATATTTTCCGTAAATTCCCAATTTTCTGTTGTTAATTTTTTCTTAGTTAATGAATAACATTCTCGAAAAAAAATTAAACTAACAAGCAGTTATTAGTTTAATTTTTTAGCAATATGTTAACGTTTATGGAAACATTATTATTTGTTAGTGTGCGCGAATAAGTATAGAATCTATTCGAGTGATCCATTGCGCGGTTCGCTTCTTCGCGTACTATTGTGTTGTTATGTATACCGTATACAATATTACGTGCAATATCACATACAATATTACGTGCAATATCACATACAATATTACGTGCAATATTACGTACAATATTACATACAATATTATGTACAATATTACATACAATATTACATACAATATTACATACAATATTACATACAATATTACATACAATATTACATACAATATTACATACAATATTACATACTACAATATTACATACAATATTACATACAATATTACATACAATATTTCTCTCGCTAACCCTATGCTGCAGCATACACGGTGAACGAAAATTGTTTGAACAGTCAACAAACATTTATTGCAAATTCCACAATATTTGTTTCCGTAAATTCACAATTTTCTTTTCATGTTAATTTTTTTTTAGTTTATGAATAATATTATCTAAAGAAAAAGTTTAAACTAACAAGAAGAAAATTGTTAAACTTCATGGATCATTTTTTTTTACTGTACGCGAATAAGTATCGTACAAGATATTCGAGTGATCCATTGGGCATGCGTGCGGCTGCGACATTGTTCGACATCCCGAGTGTGAAAGCCCCACCGCGTGGATGCACCGATCGGAATGCTGCGCCCGATAGAAAATCGATTGATTGGAATGGAAAGTCGACGTATCGATCTCGCTCGCCCTGTGTGCGATCTCCCGCGAGTTTCTTGCATGGTGTACACGGTCGCGATCTCGAATGGGGAGATTCTCGTTCAGCGATCACAATCGGCCACGTTAATGGTACCCGGATATGGTATGCTCGTGCTGGTCGTGCACACAAACTGCGGGCTTCGTTGTTTCGTAACTATAATACTGTGATATATACTGTAACGACCGCGCGAGTGAATAACACGCGTAACGTTTCACGGAAATAAAGGGACGACCGATTATAAAAAGAACGGAACTTGGGCTAATTTATTGGTTCGAGATCTGCTGCCGTACCGTTTGTCACGTCACACGTCAGTTCGTGGTAAAGTCCCTAATACGACTGACTGTCAACTCTACGATCGATGTGAAGTCGATCGTTTGTACGTCTGTCAAATGTTCTACTGACCGAGCGGTCCCCCAAGACCGCTTACCAAGGATAATATACAATATACTATACGACATAGGGGAGAGCGGGGCAAAACGGGGTTTTTGGGCAGAACTAAATTTTCCAATCATTTTTGGATCGGACAAGGTGCCAAAACTGGCCAGAAAAGGTTGATGTATCCGATAGGGCGAATTCGGGCATCCAAAAATTATTGGGAAATGACGTTTTGCCCCGTTGCCCCATTTTGCCCCGCTCTACCCTACTACACAATATACTATACGATATACTATACGATATACTATACAATATACTATACGATATACTATACGATATATTATACAATATACTATACAATATACTATACAATATACTATACAATATACTATATATAGGGATCATGATTGATTTAAAAATAATTTTCACCGAATTGAGAAGCCACTCGGCTGAGGGACCGCCCGCATCACGTGCCCGATATGGCCAAGAGGGGTTCTCGTACCGATAATCTCTCGAGCACCATTGAGATCTATTTATGCGCGGGAAAACGGAACGGACCGGATGAAGGTTATCAGAGCCATGCACGTTCCTCTTACACTTCGGAAACACTCTTGATATTCCGCGGCAGGAATAGAAACAGTTATCAGTGCATCCAATATTTACACTTTGGAGACTTATAGTTTAGAAACTATCGTCAAAATAGTACATGCTTATGATAACTTAAGGTATCGGAATTTTTTTTTATTTAGTTTTTATAAAAATTCAAAGTTGCTTCAATGATAATGAAAATATTCAATAAGTACGAAACGTGAAACTACGTATATATATATAATTAAAAAAAAAATTTATTTATATATTTATATATTCATCTATTTCATATATTTTTTCATTTAAAGTTAGTCTCAATTCTTACAGCCGATTAGCGCGGTGGGTCGGTTTACCTGCTCAATTAGTTCTTCGATCGGAAAATAAGGTGCGAACGAGCGAAAGGTCGCGGGGTCTCGTTCCCGCGGGTCAAGGTCCAGCCGCGGGCAGGATCATCGTCCTCCCCCACGTGGGCGCGATATCTCTCTAGCTACACGCCCTCAGCCCCGTTTTTCCTTTCACACCTCCGGAGTGAGGGGGATCGAGCGAGAAGCCTCCCGGCGGCTTCGTTTCTCGCGCAAGAGGAAAGTCATGATTTCTGGCGTATTTTATACATAAACTAGAATCGCATGATTCATAGCATGTAAACATCCATGACATATAGAATGAGATTTCGGAATTTGGAAATGCATTTCATATGCTATGAAAACCGAAATTACGAAATTATACCTGGAATGGATTTTCGGAATTTAAAAATCCATTCTATATGCCATAAAAACCGAAATTCCGAAATTGTAGCATATAGAATGGAATTTTCGAATTTCGTAATTCATTCTATATGCTGTGAAGACCGTCGAGAGGGTGTCCCGAAAGGGGGCTCAGCTGTGGAGGGGGGGGGGGGGCGAACATGCGAACCAACAAACAAATCCACAATTTTCCGAAATATATATAAGGCACTTAGATAATAAACAACATATGAAATTATATATTTATAATTTCTTATATTGTTTACACGGATAATAAACAATATATATAGCACGGGAGCGAGTCACGAGCGAATAGGGAAGCCATTCGATCGATGGGAGCGCGAATGGCCGCAATGTGCCAAGCCTCGTTTGGTCTAGCTCGATCTAATTGCCATCCTTCCTACCTTGCTAACGACACACCACTATATAACGAAGAATCATAAAATAAAGTAGAATAACGAGAATAATCATCGAATTTTTTTCCGTCGAATTTTTTGTATCTACTTGTTGTGTAGTACAACGTATTACATCGCAAAATTACGATCAATTTGGCGCGAGCGAGCGGTGCTTGATCATGGGATTTAAGTATTATAGTATTTTACGACTTGGCTTTCCGCCCGAGGCTTCGCACGGTTACGTATTGTATCTATAGAGATATTACACATGTTGTGTTAGGTATATTCGATAATGTACCGGAGTTCAACGCACCGCTCGTCGTTGTGTCTTCGCCATGTCGGGCGCTATTACACTGCACGTAATGACTATGGTTGGAACATCGCGAGACCATGAATTCAGACGGTTCGTCGACGCTGAATCGACTGATACGCTTTTCTTTTTTTTTGCTCGCACAACTATCGTATGTGCTATACTGTACACCAAGAAAAATAATTTATTTCACGGGAACCCCGTAAATAAATATTCATTTGGTTTAAATACATATTTATTTGCTTTAAATACATATTTATTTGCTTTAAATACATATTTATTTGCTTTAAATACATATTTATTTGCTTTAAATACATATTTATTTAATTTAAATAAATGTTTACTTAAGACAATTAAAATATTTATTTGCGGGTGCCAGTCAAATAAATTATTTTTCTGGGTGTACACAGTACAAAAACGCTGTACTTTTTGAAACAACTTATTGTCCTCAAACGTTCACAATTTTACATTTGTTAATTATCTAGTTTTACAGACAAAAGTACAAACTAAAATTGTTAATTGCACCTGAAATAAAAGGGCAGGTTTGTAATATTCAAATCTGAACAAACGCGTTCGTCACTTATTTAACAAAATTATTTTTACGAAACTTCGTATTCCGATTTTGCGAAATTATTTTTTACTGCCTCGTGAAAATATACAGTCGATGTATAGATTATGATAATACAGTAGGTTTTATTCGCTGACTATTACTACCTTTTACCATCAACAGAAAAGGCAGTTTTCCGTTTTAACCCTTTGCAGTGCAAACCACAGTTTTTTATTGTTAATTATTTGTTCATTAATGGATTTCTCCTCGACCAATGTTCAAAATACAAATGTGTCTCGTACTACGTTAATCTTTCAATAAAAAAAACACATGAAAAATCGTAAATATTAATTCATTTTTACTTAACTCAGGTTCTCTTTAATTTAAATAAAAATTATTTTAACTTAAACTCTACTTCGTGCGGACTGTGCGTAGCTCAGTATTATCTCAAGTGCACAATTCCAGAAGACACTAAAATATTGCTCTGTGAATCCCAGCTCCCATATTCCCCAAACGGACAAGACGCGCTATTGTTGAGTTCGTATTGTTTGTCGCACGTACGTTTTCGTGATAAAGCACTCTTGGCGCATTTCCTTGGACTCTTTCAGGGACTCGATGACTTATCAAACTTAAGAGTGGAGGCGACACAACGATTCCGTTAAAAATGTTGAAAAGAAAATGTATGTCATTAAATGTTTTTACAGATATTATGGAAGGACAAAATTAGCCAGCATTATTGCTTGCGCATAATCGCGTTTGTCGTGGCCCAAAGCGTTTCCGAACTTAAGTGCAATCATTCTTAAGAATGTATGCTATCTCCAGTTTCCTAGAGTGGGTATCATCAGATTGGATCGTCCGATCCTTCAAATCGCAATTTTAAGAACAAATCTACGGAACTATTGTTGAAATGTATCAGGGACTGTAGAACTGTGCTAAATACAACTGCTCCATGCTCCAATATTCGAAATATGGTGCTGCTATGGTTTGGTGCGCAAAGTTGGCATCTAATTCCTTTAAGTCACGATTTTGTCAGTAAATAAACGGAACTATTGTTGAAACCTATCAGGAACTGTAGAACTATGCGGTATGCAAGTAAACCTAACATTTTTTAAATGGAGATTCTAATAATTGTTATGCTAACTTTACAGACGTGGATCGGACTAGTGACAGATATAAAGTTCTCATAATTTTAAAGGAACAATATTTTATTCGGTACATGTTTTACTTAATTTTTTACTGCCACGGTCAAATTTTCTATAGTTTCACGCCCAATATTTTGGTAATTCTCATATTTTGGCTCGTTACTAGGGTTACGAAATGCGAGAGAAGTAGCGGAGACTGGTGGTGCGTCATTTGCAGTGCGCGTGCGCAGCGCCGCTATCGTGTTCTCAACGATCGGGTAAGGGGAATAAAAAAAAAATGGAAATCCGGTCGGTCACGATCAGTCAAATTGTGGGGCCTCGGTCGGGAACAATGCTATTCGTCGACAGCGAACCGTTCGATTGGGCACACCTTTCGAGATCGATCTTGGTTACGGAAAAGGAAGCCTCGAAGGTCGCCCGTCACACGGGAGTCGAGAAAGACTGACGGTTATCTTCGACGTTAGCATTAAACACGACCTCGTGGGCAAGCGACCGAACAGGCTGGGGACATTTGAGGAAATTGTCAATCACGTTTCGTTCGTGGATAAAAAAAAACAACGAAACCAGCTTGGCTTATATCGGCGTATTTTCTCTCCACTGCAGTTAGCAGAGATCTTACCGCGAGATATCTGATCGCCGCTTTTCCCGGACACACCAGTCTTGTCGACCCACTTCGTTCTATCACCGATGATCGCACATTTGGCGTTTCCATTCGTTCGTCGGGTGAGGTTCGTCACTTTTTCATTAAAAAAAAAATCATCGCTTGCGCAACTTTTCTCAGTATTAATAATAACATAATTGTTACGGCTAGGTAGGGTCCCACTTCTTTCTTTCATGCAATCTCCCGTACCTACGGCGCATACCGTCATGCCGGTGCCCTCATCGTTTACGAGCATAACGATGATGCATCCGGCGGCGGGACTCGTCACCTCCAGCGCTACTGTAGGGACTCCGCAACTGTGACTAGTACTATCTTTACACTGCGTGTACACGGATAAGGCGAGTGCCCAGTGTTCCCTGCAGATTGAGTACTTTGCGGCCTTGGCACAAAGAAACGTAGAATATCCTACTTTCCCTCCGAGTGTGCCCGATCAACTTAGGCATCGAATAGTTTATAAATACGAACGTCAATTCAGATTAATTTTAGCTTTGTATTAGAACAACAATTTCCGTAATGATGATAAAATTGTCATAATTATCGTAAAATTATCATAATCGGCGTAAAATTTTCATAATAGTCGTAAAATGTTCACTATTATCATTAAATTTTCATAATTGTAGTAAAATTTTTATAATTATCACAGAATTTTCATAATTATGATGTAATTACTATAATAATGTTGATCCAGTCGTAAGATGACGTTCATTCCGTGGTAATGTTTTTCAGTTGGTATTGTAATTTCTGCAAAATATTTCTCTCCATTTATGCATTAGGTTCGTAGAGTTTACCTATCGCATTTGTTGAGAAAAGCAATACTTGCAAGTCTTTCTTTAGAGCCAATTCGCATCTTCCCCAGGCGGTGGTCTTTCCGGGCAAGCAGCTATAGTGCTCGCGCACATGTACTTACCCTGTAATAGCACGGTGAGTGCGGTATTTGTTTCTGTACAACGGTTCGTAACGTTGAAATGTGTATTACCGGGACTAAGTATCATTCCGAGCCTCTCGCGGATAAGGTGGTCGGCTCGACGACGCGGAACTCCGGGACTACCGGGATTGAGGACGTTTCGTTGCGGTTCAGCGTCGAGGAAACTCGCGAACCCGGTTATCTGTTAACAAACCCATAATCGTATTTGCAGTCCGCGCGGTTGTTCTCCGCCATTATCTTGTTGCCGACAAATACACACGGTTCAAATCGACGTGGAGCGTGTACGGCCTACTCTGTTTTATCGACGGAGCGGGGCGCATGAAACGAAAGAGCTTGCAGTCATACAATTAGACGTTGAGTACAAAACGCAGCCGGGCAAGGTACCAAAAAATACATTAAGTGCAAAGTACAAAGTATCAAGTACTTTTTGTGCTCGAAGTATTTCTCAAGTATTTTTTGCAATCAGTGTCGTAGCGTTAAGCTTATGTAGGCTTTAAAAAAAGGTGCAAAGTTATTTGCACATTCCTCATTCATTAGAATTTTGCGCATAGCTTTCTCTATGAGCAACTTCGTTGATCGATTTTATCCTTCTCATAGAGGAAGCCGTGGGCAAAATTGTAATAAATGACACATCCATGTGCAAATTACTTTGCACCTCTGTCGGAACATTAAAAAATGTTCACATTTCATAAGATTTAAACGGTCAAAATTAACCACAAGATTAATTGTAAAAAAATCGCTAACTTAAATTTTCGTAATTCTTTGGTTTGAGGCTTCTTTTAATCTATGCTTCATTTTTTTCATTAAAAAATTTTATAAAGCATTATTGTATTAAGAAAAATGAAAAGAGGGTATCTCTAGATTTGTTAAAAATGGAATTAAAAAAATTATAAAATAAATTCTCATTCAAATAAAAATAAAAATTATACATATTGAAAAGCTTAGAAAGATAATCATATAGGGTAAAAGTGGTGAATATGGCCCACCTCGATTAACACGTAAATCAATGATATATGGACCGGGCCATATTCCCCACTTTTACCCTATTAATAGAAACAGGATGTCATGATACCCACCGAGTATCCATAATGCAATCGTGTACTTAAAAAGTATTTGCGCTTAGCACTTGAAATAGTAAAAAAAAAGTACTTGGATTACTAAAAAATACTTGTGTAATTCAAGTACTGCCCAGCTTTGGTAAAAAAAATCAGTGTGTCTCACAATGCCCATGCAAATCCAGGTAAACAGATTCTTCGGTTACGGCTGGATGGTCCTTCGTCATTGGCCAGCCGGTCTCATCTTCCCCCAGCCACGAGCGGAAAGACAATAAACTTTCGTCGTACAGCATCCACAATTTGCAGTAATTTCGATGCTAGACGGAAGCGCCGGTGGGTCTCTCGTAAATATCGCGGTTCCTCCGGTACCGGCGAAGGTGGATCGAACGACCGGATGGATCGACGACGGTAGGATATTTCGAGACCGAAGAGTCCTCGTCCACCTCGTCTCGCCCACACGCCGCTTCGTCTGCGCTTCCTTCTGGCGCTTCCGCCTCCGCACCGATCCTCGTTGACCGCACGTGTGTGGGTTCGGGCTCGCAATGGATTCGCGGACCATGCGAAAACATATCGCGGTGCATCTTGTTATTAAAGCCCTCGTCAAACTTCATCGGAGCCGAGCGAACACAATGGCCTGCGGTGAATAGCTTCGTGTCTGCAATTATTATTATTATCATTTTATTTCATTTTTTTACGACCATTGCCGTTTTGGTCCATTCGGTATCGCTTATCGGGCAAAGGGAGAAAGCTGTGCATCCGCGCGAGGGCGAACGTGTGTAACTTTCTCAACGGAAGCCGCGCCTATCCTCAGCATTCGCTAAATGATCGATTGACCCCGGACCTCGCAACGTTTCTACGTAGAGGCTTCTACGTGTGCGCACAGCGAGACCCGCACACATTGCGACTGTTGTACATATCGGGACCGCGGGATTGGAAAACTTAATTACCGGTGCAGTGCAGTGGCTGCGCCTCACCTCGCGATGAAAGTTGCCGGCGGTAATGCCGCGTTACTCGTAACCCAGTAACCTCGTGAATTCTGTATATCCAGCTGATTCGGATGGGAAAGAGTGTTTTTTTTTTTCAATGATCGTTATCGGTTTATCCGAAAGTCAAGAAACGCACGCATGAGATTGCAGTGCTCTCTTGTCTTGTGATCGGTTTAACTGGTCTGATTAGTGAAATGTTAGTGTTTCTTTTCTTTTAATCATCTTTATACTTTGTGCAAAAGTGTAACTGAGAAGGAAAAACGATCAATGGAATTACTGATTAGAAAGCATTAATTTTCAACTGCGTGAAGTCCGCAAATGCGTGACCAGCAAGTGCTGATGTTTGTTTCTTTCACTGAGATTTTACACCCCTTTAAAAGATTCCATTTAACGGAAGCTGAGCCGGTTTAACCTCAATACGGATTGTCATGTTGTCCTCAATATTCACTTCTCGAACCCACTTCTCAATATTTATTCATTCACAAATTCGTATATATGTGTATATATATTTTTTTAATTTACATAATGAAATATACGTTCGACAACGCTTAATTACAAGTTTATTACACGATAAGATTTACAACTGGCTGTAATTTAGTCTGCGCACTGACCAGAGTTTAAAAGAACCCGAGACGGAAAACCTACGCCAGGGTATTCATAGCGAGAAAATGAAGAATAAAATTAGAAAGGAAACAGAGAAAGAAAGAGGAGAAACGAGCGGAGGCGGATCGGTTTAACTGGTTTGATTAATGGCCTGTTAGTGTTTTTTAATCACCTTTATACTTTTGTGCATAAATATAACTGAGAAGAAAAAACGACAAATAAAATTCCCGATCAGAAAGCATTAATTTTTAACTTCAAGAAGTCCGGAAATGCGTGACCACCAGTAACCGCTGCTGATGATTATTTCTCTCAGTCATATTTCACACCCTGTTCGCTTCTTAACAAAAGGTCGATTTAACGGAAGTCTGAGCCAGTTTTACCTCAATCCGCATTGTCTCGTTCTTTTCACTTCTCAATGTTCACTAATTCACAGAATCTTATATACACATTTTTTTATTCACAAAATGAAATACAAGTTTGACGACGTTTAATTACAAGTTTATTAGAAGACAAAAGTGGCAAGTGGTTGTAATTTAGTCTGCGCAAAATAAATAAATAAATAAATAAAAATAAGGAACAAAAAATTAGAAAGAAAATAATTAAAAGAAAATTCCCAGAATCTTATATACACATTTTTTTATTCACAAAACGAAATACAAGTTCGATGACGTTTAATTACAAGTTTACTAGAAGACAAAAGTTGCAAGTGGTTGTAATTTAGTCTGCGCACCGACTGCAGATGCAAAGAGCCCCGATCGTCGGAAAACCTACGCCAGTATATTCGTAGCGAGAAAATGAAATAAAAAAATAAAGAAAAATAAGGAACAAAAAATTATAAAGAAAATAATTAAAAGAAAATTCACAAAATCTTATATACACATTTTTTTATTCACAAAATGAAATACAAGTTCGACGACGTTTAATTACAAGTTTATTAGAAGACAAAAGTTACAATTGGTTGTAATTTAGTCTGCGCACAAACTACAGATGCAAAGAGCCCCGATAGTCGGAAAACCTACGCCAGGATATTCGTAGAGAGTGAATGAAAAAAAAAATAAAGAAAAATAAGGAACAAAAAATTAGAAAGAAAATAGAGAAAGAAAGGAGAGAAACGAGCGGAGGCGGACAAGATTCCCGTCGCGCCCGCGAAGATCTCCAGTCCCGTGGGTATATTCAACACCGCTACGTATATGCAACACCGGCTGTACATGTATATGGTAAAGACTTCATGATTCGCCAGTACCGCGTTACTCCAAGAGGATCGCGCGGCGTCGAGCTCCTTATAAGAGCGATACCCGCGAGCTCTCGGCAACCAGCCACGCCATTATTGTACATCGATGATTGTCAGCGAGCCCGTACGACCGATATACGATCGTTCAATCATTGCCACAACATCGACTGCCCCCCCAAACTCGCGCGCTAAAAGTTACACCGATAAATCATCGACGCTCGTGAATCACATCGTCATCCGGCGCGGGAGCGACCAGACCCCGAGGCGACGTCGACGAACGGTCCTTGAAACAGTGATAATTCAGGCTGACCGCGGTCAGTGGAAGCCTTGGAATTTCAGGGAATTTTTTATGCGCCAGGGAAATCGGGAAATTAAGTATTTGCCTGGGAAAATACCTAAAGTGGACTTAAAAAAAACACTTGTTATTGTAGGTCCGAAATGTAGAAAAGTATACCGGTAGATCTATCGTAAGCGTTAAATAATTTGTATATATATATTTTTTTTTTATTTGTGTTATCGAATCGTTGGGTGCACAGCAAAAAAAGTTTGTACTTTTGACTACAACTTATTGTCCACAAAAGTCCACAAATTTTTATGTGTTAATTTTATAACTTTACAAAGAAAAGTAAAAACTAAAATTATTAATTGCATGAGAAATAAAAGGGCAGGTTTGTAATATTCGAACCTGAAGAAAAGAGTTTTTGTCACTTAGTTAACAACATTATTTTTAGGACACTTCGTATTCCGATTTTACGAAATTATTTTTTACTGTGTGCAATTATTTTCTTAACTTTATGAGTGTTCATCGTGAGGGAATTCTTTGTGCGGCGGGGAAATCGGGAATTAATTGTTTATCGAGAAAAATCCCTGAAATCGGCTTAAAAAAAGTACTTGTTATTTTATATCGTAAGCCTTAAATAAGTTGTATAATAAATAAAAATAAATATATATATATATATATATTTATTTTTTATGTATGTATCGAATAATTGGGTGTATTTATTTTCGTAACTTCGTATGTGTTCATCATCAAGGAATTATTTATGCGCCAGGGAAATCGAGAAATTAATTACTTGTCCAGAAAATCTCTTAAAGTGGTTTAAAAAAAACTTGTTATTTTAGGTCCGAAACGTAGAAAAGTATAACGGTAAAATTATCGTAGGCCTTAAATAAGCTGTATACATAGATATTTTTTAATCGGATCGTCGAGTGTATTTATTTTCTTAACTTCGTGAGTATTCATATTGAGTGAAGGAGGATCGCTGATGAGGGGAGAGGGAGTGTTCTGCCGCCTCACGTTCCGGTTTACAATCTTGTCACGATGTCTTTCGACGGAAAAGTGTTTCTCCGTGGAGCGTCGGGTGTGCCGCACACTTCGTGCGAAGGATTTTCTCGGAGAATGCGTAGACCGTGAGGGATTTCACACGGGAGACGTTGGCTTGGGCAACGAGTAATTATGCAGAGGGGCCAGGCGGGTCTCTCGGTTCTTGACTTACTGACAAGGCTCCGAGCTCTGGCTCGTGCTCAACCCGTGCATTATGCTACGTGGATCGCTAATCGTGAAAAATGAAGGAATCAAAAATTACACAACGCTAATCGGTACCTTAAGAATGACATATAAAAAAGTTAATGCAGAAAATCAATACATAGAAAATTGTATCGAAGAGGAACAACACATAAAAGATAGTATCGAAGAGCAACGACACATACAAAATCTTATCGGAGAAACACAACATTAGAAAATTATATCTGAGATATAATATTTATGAATATTAGGGAGTTTTTTAATTTTAGTAACATTTTCTTTATCCTTTTTTTAAAGTATAACAAATAGTATAACCAACGCGTGAAAACACTAAGATTATAACTAAATAAGTAAAAACTAATAATAATTTTTAAAAGCACGCATAAACAACTTATATACATATATATATATATATATATATATATAACAAATTAGCATAGACGCAGCTCGACACGCACGCAGAGAAAAGTTTTGGTTACTACAGCATGGCACACGTTACCGTAGCAAATACCGTATGTCAGCATAGTGACAGCAAAAGTATTTGTTGCGGTAACAAAAAATAATTGCTGCCGTCGGATTTGCTAGGGTAGCAAATATCATTTGCTAGGGTAGCAAATCCCATTTGCTCGGATAGCAAATATCATTTGCTGCATCAGCATAGGTGTTACTGCCGCTTGTAGCAACGGCTTATGGTCCCGGGTGACCTCGTATCCCTTGCGCTGTTCCTTTCATAATGATATATTTTTGTATTAAGTTAATATCTTATGAGGCATACACTGCGCTAATAGAAACAAAAAATA
>JAPYZD010003783.1:0-16566 GCA_030522725.1 Ichneumoninae sp. B BG-2022a
ATTAATATAGTCTCGTAAATATTGAGACTTTGCATTATCGCTGGAACAGGCCTTACATAAAGATCATTAGCAATACATGTAGGTGGCATCTTATCTTCCAAGAATTTACCGTCACAATATCGACAAATGTAATTCTCTCCTTCATAAGGTAGATCGAACTTCTCGAGGCATTCTTTAAAACTCTTCCAATTCTCTCCATACCTTGATACTCTAGAAGGATTAATCTTTAACGTATTTTTCTCAGTGCAAAGCTTTTCACAGGAAACACATGAGAGGCGTGGAGTATCAATAACCCTTTTGGTGAAAGTCCAAAACGCCCGATGATATTTCGACATTATCTCTCGTTCATTCAAATTAATTTCATGTATATCGGTTTTTAAAGAATTAGCTTTCTTCTCAGCCTCGTCGGCAATTATTTTGAGTGCTTCTATATTATTGCTGTTTAAAGCGTTATCTAAATGTCTTAATTTTTTATTGACATCGATTAAATTATAAACACATCTCTTCAAATTCCGCATCATCGGAAAATGCGGGGCTAGAATTTCAACTGATAAAAAGGTCGACAAACATTCTTCTGGGTTCACATAGCAACAGTATGAATGACCGAATTTGTCAGGGTTAACTTTACTAGAACATTGATGTGCAGTGGATAAAAAATTATCCAACTTGCGCAGTTTACAGTTCATTAATTGTTGACAAAACGCTTTGAACTTATTTAAAACATAATCATTATCAATCTTACAGAGAGATCCACAACCCCATGATTTTGTTGTCTCGTTCTTCCTTTTTATCAAAGGTAAAATGTTCATAGCTCTACCTTGAGCATCCATTATAATCGGTTGTGATTGTTCGAACTTACGATAGGACGCGTCTGCATAATAAGCCTCAGATGAAGAATTATGCATCGACTGCCCACATAAAGTTTTGAGTTAATCACGTGGATTTGAACAGGAAACATTTGCCGAACGTGTCAAACATATTTCAGCTTTTTTTACTGGTCACTAATATGTTTTTAAGTCGAATAAGATAATTTTTCCTGACAGCAAAGCACCATGTGACAATACGCTCGGCTTCTAATCGGTTTTCAAGGGGCAACGATGGTTCGTCTAATTGAGCCCACACAGCTCGAACATACAATTCTTTCATGTATAGGTTTTGCACCCCTTCCTTCATCCACTTATTCTCTGTAGTTTTGCGAAGCTTATTTTCTTTTGCATCAGTCAACAGCTTCTGAGTAAATATACGTTGTCTACCGAGTGCTTTCGATTTGATCCCTTTTTCTACATTACAGCTAGTAACGCCTCGATCACATTGAACCGAGGAATTAAAAACGTCCAGATCAGTATCAGTAGATGTCGACAATGTTATCATCTTTGCTCTAACGCCGTCAATATCGTTACTATCATCATCGTTTATCGAACAAGCAACGGACGGATCTTTGAGACCTTTCTTTTTTACTTTGGCTCTCCATTTAACCATATAGTCACCATGTTTACGTTTTCTATCCAACGCTTCTTCAGGAGTATCACTTTGAGCATGTTTTTCTCGTTTTTTTTTACCATAGACTTAGCTGCGCGTTCAGCAGCTTTACTTTTTCTATTCAACAATTCCTCGGGTGCAACATTTTTGGGACATTTTCCCAAATTAGGTTCTTTACCCAACTTATCTTCAGATAACATCAAAGGCACAATATCGCGGTCGGCATAAGTAGATATAGACAATTTCGTCCGCTTTGCTTCACTGTCGCTAATATCACTTCTGTCATCGTCATCTATTGAACAAGCAACAGTCGAATCTTCGAGATTTTGTTCTTTTCATTTCGCTCTCCATTTAGTCATATAATCAGCGTGTTTACGTTTTCTATCCAACGCTTGTTTGGGAGTATCTTCTTTTTTTTGTTTGCTTTCCATTTAGCTTTTGTTTTGGCATGTTCACGTCTTCTTTTTAACGCCTGTTCAGGAGTATCATTTTTGCGCCATTCTTCCCGTTTCTTTGCCATTGACTTAGCTGCCCGTTCATCAGCTTTACGTTTTCTATTCAATATTTTCTCAGGAGTAACATTTTTGCAATTTAGTTTTGGTTCTTTTGTGCTCCCCTTAGTTTTAGTTTTAGTCGCTTTTTGTCGTTTATTCAACGTATCTTCAGAGGCAGTCATGTCCTTGTTAGCTTTTGATGATAAATTCGAAGCTGCTGTCAAGGACTCTATATCGCGATGAATATCGGGGAAAATATGCACCAATGAATCTCGATTATTGTCACTTATCATGTTAGCTTTGCTTAATTTCCTTTGTCGAGACAATTTTTTCAACTCCAATTCAGAAGATGTAACATTCGTATTGGATTTTGAAAGATTTGATATGGTCAAAGGTGCAATATCGCTATCGGATTCTGGAAGACCGTTCACTTCCAATGGTTGTGCCCTCTTACCAGTTGCGAACTCTAAACACTTGTTAAAGTTTTCAATTTTTGATCTATCAGTCGTTTCATTTTTTTTTGTTACCAAATTTTCTTTTTTTGGAGCCTTTACCTGCTTTTTCTGTAACTTCGTTCGGGTTGTCAATATTTTATCGTTGCAACTTGGAAGATAATCGGCAAAAATAACCCGCTTACTTCCGACGGGTTCGTTATATTTTTTTTTGCAAGCATTATCTGTCGACAATAGTCCCGTGTTCGCACAACAAGGCTCTGAAATTCTGTTTTTCCCCAGTCGTCTTTGCTCAATTTCCCGTTCGGCTGCTAACACAGAAGCACGCCAAAATTCTTTTACGGCAGTCAGAGAAGCAATAACTGTGGGTTCGATTGGGTTGCACGGAAATTGCTCGATTATCCCCGATACGAAAATCTTCAATAAATGAAGATGCATCGCTGGTTGATGGTATCTCACATTCTCTGGTTTTACCCCGAAGAGTATTGCCGTCGCGAAAGCAATCGAGTACACTCCACAATCGTCACAATTCGGCTGGTTATCTACTAACGGAAACAAGACAGAGTCTCGATGCCCGAAGTCGTAGTACGGGTACAACGCCCGCAAGAACCGTAGATGATGTGTAGAGCTTTTTTCGATTGATAGAATCATACACATATAATCTGTTTCCATCGTAATAGCTACAGACCCAGTGACCACCAGTGATCGCAAGCAGGCGGCCATTGGCATCTTTTGGGTGTAAATCGTTGCAGCTGAACAGTACCTGTATATGTTTCTCTTTTGGTGGTACAGGCGTTATCAACTCAGGATGAAATATAAGAAACTGAGCCCGTGGCGTAAATCCTGAACACGTGCTCAATAGTTTTCCGAATTCATCGATATGATCGTCATTGAGCCATTGTCCCGTCTCAATGATAATTTGTTGACGAATTTTCTCAGAATACTCGTTAAGAGGATACATCTTTTGACATAGATGAAACGGAACTGATTTTTTTGTTTTTTGAATAACCTTTTAGTATATTATAGCTAATTTTTCTAAGTGTATAACTGGTGAAGCGCTTTGAGCAGCTTATGCGCTTAAAGCAGCCGTTTGTGTAGGACTTGGGACAGCCCTTGGTATAGTGCCTAAGGCAGCTAAAAAAAAAATAAAAAAAAATTCGAAGAAAAAAAATTTTAAAAATTCGAAGAAAAAAAAAGTAAACTCGGTGTACTCGTGGACGTGTATCACAAATAAAGGAACCTGGAAAGAAGAAAAAAAACATACCCGTAAGAGACGGATCTTACCGACTTCTAAAAGCTGAAATTCTAAATAGTGTCGGATAAATGATATGAGCAGCAGGATAGCTGAAAAACAAATCGAAAATTCCTCATAATTATTCCTCATAAAAGTTAGAAATTGAAATATAATTTTCTTATAATGTGCCTTATTCGTAAGCTTCTTCTATGAAAAAGCATTTACTATATTTTTGGCTTCCTCATAGAGGAAGCTTGCGAATAAGGTACATTATGAGAAAGTTCTATAAAGATTTCAAGTTTGAGCTTTCAACTTTCAACTTGTATGAGAGAGCGATATGATAATTTCGATTTTCAACTTATTTCAACATCAACGTCGTATTAAACTTTTTGCTAAAACTGATGTTCGACTCAGGTTCAGTGCAAAAAAATCTCCCCAGTTTGCTCTTTTGGTCAAAACGGATGTCGGATCTGTGCTCAAAAAATACATAGAATTATGTGTTTCAATTTTTTTTTTTTTTTTTTTTTTTTTTTTTTTTTTTTTTTTTTTTTTTTTTTTTTTTTTTTGTTTTTTTTTTTTTTTTTTATTTTTTTTTTTTTTTTTTTATCACTCATTTTTCAATTTTGGCTACAAAAGTTGTTGATAAATTTTTTTTGTCAGTCGTCACTGTGGGGCTATATTTAAAATCATATTTTATCTGTGTACGTGTTTTTAGCCCAATAGCTAAAAAATTGTGAATGCTATAGCGCGAACTAACATTTTTGAAGAAATAATAAAGCGGCGTACAAAAAAAACAACTGATAATTTTGTAGAAACATTGACTATTAACCACACTTGTGTGCCAAATTTTCGAGTTATAACGGTTTGAAGTTTTCTCTTCTAACTGGCGCACGCGCGCGCGCGCGTATATATCCGAACATTGTTTGTAAATACGATTTTTGAAGGTTTGGAACATTCTGACCATGTTTTCATAAAAATCTCGGAATGTTTGCTCCCTCAGAGAGGAAGTTTTTGATAGTGAAAAAAAATCTTGAAATTTTAACGAAAACGTGTTCAGAACCAATCCGAAGTTCCTATGGTTGAGAACAAAATGTAATTTATTGAAGCTATAAATTATGCAATTTTTTTATATGCCTCTCAAATGACATAATGAAAGCTCCGCTGAGAAACTTTTTTTTTCACTTCTAATGGGATACTTGCATGCTTCCAATGGCAACGACTAGAAAATTGAAAAGAAGAAATAATGTTCTCGTAAGCATGTAACAATACATTTTACTGTTATCCGTCGTCATATGGGTGAGAAAAAAATTGAACTTATCGAAGCCCCCAATTACACCATTTTTTTATGTTGATCCCATCGAGAGATTAAAAAATATTCTTGTCATAATCGATGCTCCAGTGGCAAACTTTTTTTTTCATTTCTGATGATGAAAAAAAATGATCTTTTATTGATGGTGCTGGGATTCCGTATGAGACATTTGCATGCTTCCGATAGCAAATATTTGACAATAGACTCTTCAAATCGAAGCGAGGAATAAATTCCTTGCAAACACGCAGTACATTTTATTCACATCCGTTAAAGCTCCGCTGGCAAACTTTTTTTTTCACTCTAATGAGATATTTGCATGCTTCCGATGGCAACGACTACAAAATTGAAAACAAGAAATAAAGTTCTCGTAAGGACGCAATACATTTTATTCTTATCCGTTGAAGTTTATATGGGTAAGAAGAAAATTAAACTTATCGAAGCTCCGAATTGCACAATTCTTTTCTGTTGATCTTATCGAGAGATTGTAAAATGTTCTTGACATAATCGAAGCTCCACTGGCAAATTTTTTTTTTCACTTCTAATCGATGAAAAAAAAGGCATCTTTTATTGATGGTGCTGGGATTGCGTATGAGACATTTGCATGCTTCCGATGGCAAAAATTTTACAATACACTCTTGAACAAACAAGGAATAAAGTTCTCGTAAACATACAATACATTTTATTCTTATACATCGAAGATGATATGGATGAGAAGATGTAACTTATATCGAACCCCTCAATTACAAAGATTTTTTTAATTGATCCCATCGAGAGATTGGAAAATGTTGTCGACAAAATTTAAGCTCTGTTGGCAAACATTTTTGCACTTAAAACTTGATATACTGTGGAATGCAATGATATTTGGCCCATAATCTCACAGTTTCACAAAAATGCAAAGAAATTCTACCGAATATATTTTATATAGTAAATATTACTCACAGAAAGTCTCGAAGTAACGTCACAATGAAAGTTTGTGAATTTTTTATGTTCACTTGAATCTCTCGATGCTCCTCGACACTTAACGACGAATATTCACGAGTCACAGCCAAAGAAATCACCGCAACCGGAGGAAAACGTTATGCACCAAAGAAATGCGTAAACAAATTGTGGTCCGAAAGAAATTGCAGCTTTCACGTGCAAAAACATTTCACCGGTACCGAGCGTATAACGACGTGAATTAATTCTTCTACCATCCGACTGATGGCAGCGCGTGAAAATGCTAGAGACTAGCACGGATTTCAATCAATAGTGACTGATAATATAATAATAGCAGACGACAATTATTCGAATCGGACAAGAAGGTGTGAAAATTAGGGTTTTCCGAGCACCTGAAGCGTCCATAAAACTGTCATTTTCACACCACGTGGAACAATAGGTATGACTAACTAAGATCTCGATCGAAAATTGCTCTTCACTTGCGTCTCAACAATGGCAGACGAAACACCGGTAAGTAATTGTTTGTTTTTCTTTGCTGAAAATCGGTAATCGATGCTTCGGCATCGTTATTATTAACGATGCCGAAGCATAGTTAATTATTGTTATTATTATTATATTATTATAATATTAATAACAATAATAATAAGTTATTTGTAGTTCTTGACGAGTGTGAAAATAAGTGCCGCACGAGCCGAACGTGAGTGCGACATTCAGATGAGTGAAGACTTATTTTTCTATTCTATTTCACTTGGTGGGAAAATTGCGATTTTTGTTCATATTTCGTGTGCGAAAACCGCCATTTTCACACTTTGTGAAATAAAATTTTGTCCATACTCATTTATTTAATTTATTTAATTTAATTAACGGGGACAAGCCCCTTTGTACAATATTATTTGCACGCGTAAAGTATTTCAGTTTTACAAAAATATAACAGTAGATTTCTAATAATTTAAATTACTTAGTTTTGACCGTTTAGAAACTTTCTAAAGACTTTTCTAAAGCTTTGATTTTCACTCGTATCGAAGTCATGCAAAATAACATTTTCTGAACTCGTGTGATTGCAAAATAACATTTTCTGAACACGTGTGATTGCAACACTCGCTTTCGGCTCGTGCTGTATAACGTCACACTCGTCAGAAAAAGTTTCTTCCTACTCGTATCTTGAAAAAAAAATAATAATAATAAATATTAATGAATTCTTCTTTTCAGAAAAACAACAAGACCGAGGACAAGATGGAGTTGAGCAGCAGCGCTAAGGTGCCCGCAGATCCTCCACCCGCCAACAACATGCCAAAGAAAAGAACTTGTAAGTAGTGGTTTAATTGTAATAAAATTTTATATGAAATTCAAGCTTCGTCAACCAAGTTGAAATCATTTCATATCGGTTGCTGACGAAGATTGGATTTTGTATGAGACGTCCGCCTCCGCTGGATGGCAACAAAAAATGAATTATTGTTCCTGAGAGCTATGGTCGAAACTCTCAGCACAAGTTACATTTTTTTGTCACTTGTCGAACCTGCTACGAGTGAGAGAAAATCTATCCTCAATGTATAGAAGTTTCATTCGCAGCTATCAATCGGAGCCAATGAAACTTTTGTATGCACAGAATAGATTTCCTTGTAAGTCGCAACAGGTTCAACAATAAGTGCGAAAAAATATATTATGTGCCTACGAGCGTTTTGATAATAACCTTCAGTACAATAATTCATTTTTTATTTCCATTTGGAGGAGACAGATTTCTCACACAGAATCTCGGCTGGGATCCCCGTCATAAATTTTGCTAATGGTATGCTCACGGTACGATGTCAATGCGATGTCCGTGACAGGTTAAAGAAAATACATTTCGGCGTTGCTTGCGCTTCACAAGGAACTCCAAAATGTATTTTCTTCTCTTCTTTACTAAAGAAAATACATTTTGGAGTTGCTCGTGCTTCACAAGGAACTCCAAAATGTATTTTCTTCGCTTCTTTACTAAAGAAAATACATTTCGGAGTTGCTTGCGAAGCGCAATCGAGCAAAATCTATTTTCCTTAGTCTGTCACTGACATCAGATTGGCATTTGCGTTGCCGTAAGGTTACCGTTAGCGTAACGTTATCGTAGCGTGGGTATACCCTTTAGCAAAAGTTATGACGGGGATCCCACCCCTGATATTCGTTGGCAATATATGATTCCTTATATTTATTTATTTAATATCTTTCTTTTCATATTTTTTAGATCGAGGCACCCGCGCTTGCTGGCGGGAGCAGGAGCTGCGGCAAAACCGCTTAACAGCGCAGCTAAATTTTTACTCGGCCCAACAAGCCATCGCCGATCGTCGTCAAGCCCGAGGGTTTCGAGGCATCAGGTGTGGCCGCGGTAGGGGCGACCGGGGTAGGGGCGACCGCGGTACGGACCATGAAATGGGTCAAACCCAATCAGGTAAAATATACATATATATATATATATATTTGTATTTTTTAAAATAAATTAGATAGTTAATCTCTTTAATAATAAATTAATAAATTGTTTTTTATTGTTGCAGATCCAGAGACAACAAAATAAAAAATATTATATTATATATATTTATATTTTGTTATAAAAATAAAAAAAATACTTTATATATATTTTTGTTGTAAAGATTTACTATTTTATATATTCCTAGCGGCGTATCAATTTATTTATTTCGCTCGGTGCGTAAAGTGCAGTTTTACGCACGCATCGCGCGCGTAAAACTCCTCTTTCGCACCTTGTGAAATAAAATTTCGTACGATACTCGTGCGAAAAAAGTTTTCTTAACTCGTGTGATTGCAGCACGAGCCGAAGGCGAGTGTTGCAATGTTACGTCTCGCTGTCCGAGCTCGTAGTTTCGTAACTAATGAGCGAAACTTTTCCGCCGGTGGTAGACGAAGACGTCGAGGGTTTTGGCAAAACAACAGACGGTGCATTGTATCGTTTGATGACGTCGAAACTCGTCGTACCGCGGGACGTTCCTTTAGCTCTTTACCTCGAGCGTGCCACGGAAACCAGCCTCTTCAATGGCAAACTCGACGATTATTTCGTCTGTGACAAACGTAAAAAAAAAGAAAACATAAATACAACAGAAATACCCTCAGAATGGACAACCCATTCAACCTGGTAAATAATTAATTCAATAAATTTTACCTTTTTTGTTCAACACAAGCAAACGCGCTAGTTTCACGCTGTCCTCGTGTTCGTTGATCCAATCTATACTGAGTCCAGTTTTCTTAAGTAAAGCCTGATCCGACGTTTTCGCCTTTTGGAGCTCTTTCTTCCGCGCCTGAAATAAAGCTTGATTGAAATTTGTCATTGCTAGAGAGAATTTCACTTACGAATTGGGTGCGTTCTTGGAAGCAGATCTGCTCAGCAGCATGTTATTTTATTTGCGACGGTTCACTGCTAGTGAGATTTTTTAAAGGATATTTGGGCCAAGAGGCGTTTTTGTTCGATCGCTATAAAACTTTACTACTTTGCAGATAAAGACACACTGAAGCGTTTGCAATTTTATTAGATTTCTTGACCATCCACTTTTTTATAATGCCTGCACAAAGCTACATAAGGTACTGTATTAACGTTTCGGAAATCGGTCGGTAGACAAACCGTAACGATTTTCTCCACCGATTTCTGTTGGATTCGAATAAAAAACCTACTACAGCGAAGAGCATACAATCAGACAGATTGTCCAAATTTCACGAAGATTCACGGTTTTATTTCTGAGATAAATTCAATAAATAAGAGACTATCTCCGCCTAGCTACGTTTCATACTCGCACACTGACTAACGCAATCAGCGGAGCTTCTCTCCCGCTCTCCTCCCGTGATTTCGGCCCAAACACCCTTAAGGAATGTGAGTGAATCTTCTTGAAATTTGAACACAATCTGTCTAATAGTACGCTTCTCGCTGCAGTAGGTTTTTTATTCGTATCTAACAGAAATTGCCGGAGAAAATCGCTGCGTGCTGTCGTTACCGACAGACTTCCGAAACGTTTGCACGGTATACATTATGTAACTTTATACACACATTCCTCAAAAATGACATTGTAAAAACAAAATGCAAACAATTCAGTGTGTCTGCCTGCAAAGTACCAGTTTTATAACGATCAAACAGAAACGCGTTTTGACCCAAACATTCTTAAATTGCCAACGGTACATCCGATTCTTTCCGCGAGATACATTTTGTCCGTTTTGATAAAAAAGAACGCTCATCAGATTTGTGTCAAACCTAAACTGTGAACTGAGAGGAGATTGGAATGATTCAGCCGAAGAGAGCAGAACTGCATTCGAAAATGCACCCACACTGACACAAACCCTGAAAGAAACTCGCAACACCGAGTTCGAAGCGTAATCATTGCCCCACTGAGCCTCGCTCAGGGCAATCGTACTGTCCAGCCCGGAATCCCGCGATCGAGCAGTGTTCGTATCCTCCACTCCGTGCTCAAGTTTGTACATCGTGTCATCGTACAAACTTCGCGAGACTACCTTTGTCTCGGGTACAACTTGCTCGTTCTTCTTTGGATCCCAACGATTCTCGTGCCTTCGAGCACCGCTCACTATCACGTAGTCCAAATTCTGCAACGGAGACATGTTAAAGTTCAGTCAAAGTTCTGTATTTATGAAATGTATTAAATTATGATGCTGTGAACTTATGAAATTAGGGTCTTGTGAAATTAAGGCATTATGAAATTGGGGTGTTATGAAATTAGGGACTTATGACATTATGTAATTGGGGCTTATGAAATTATGAAATTGGGGACTTATAAAATGATTTGTTGCCACCCTTCTTCCACCGGTTTTCATAGTATATAGAATGGATTTTGCACATTTTGAAATTCCATTCTACATATTATAATTCCGGGATTTCGGTTTTTATAATACATAGAATTAATTTATTAATTCTGAAATTCCATTCAATGCGGAATGACCGCCATATGCTATGAACCATGCCATGTATAGTTCGAATGCTTACTTCGAAGGGTCGATATTGGAGAGCATGAAACACTGAGTAGCGATCGACAGAGCATCTTTAGGAGGTGGTTGAGGCGCAGATATCGCCGGTGCTATGTTCGACGCATTGGCAGCAGCCTGTGGTATCTCGAGTCCGGTGACTTCGACGAGCTTGAACATCAATTGTGACGGCCCGTCGCGCCGAGATCGATTCCACTGCGATCGAGCTCGTCCGTGTCGAGAAGCGAGGGTCCTTGAATTAGATCCGTTCGCTCGGTAACATTGCCTACTTTCATCGGTCGTCCGGCAAGTTCGAAACCGTTCAGTTGCTCCACAGCTTTCTTCGCGTCATGAACGTTTCGGTAATACTGTAAAAAGAAAAGGAAATTAGCGAAAACTTTTTTTTTATCGTCGTTTGATGATGGAACGTACCGTTAGAAATCCGTAACCCTTGTTGCGTCCGGTTTCCGGATCTATGATTAACTGAATGTTGTAGATCTTGCCGAACGGCTCGAAGATACCGCGTAGCATGTCTTCCGTAATGTTGAAGTGAAGCGAGCCAACGTACAGCCTCATAGGTCCCGTTTGACCTTTCGGCATAAGGTTCGACATCGAGTTACCCATTCGATTCTTCTCAGCTTGCGTGTGTTGCACGACGATCGGTATACCCAATAGTTTTTATTCCGATAATCCAAGGCCCTGTAATAGAATGACGATGTGTCGTTGAGGATGTGAAAAAGAGTGGTGTGGAGAATGGATAGAGAATATTGGAAAATTCCCGAATGTTACGCTCTCCGGGTCATTGAACTCTACGTAGGGAATACCTTTGAACCGTCTCGTCTTGTTGCACGTTATTAGTTCCACATCTTGAACTTTACCGACGCTCGAGAAAAATTCTTCCAAGGAATTTAGGACTTATAAATTTCTAGAATTTGGGATTCGTAAAATGATGGAATTTGGCACTTATAAAATGATAGAATTTGGGACTTACGAAATTATGGAATTGTGAGTTTATGAAATTATGTTATGGAAATACAGAAAATATATTTACCACTGCGTCAGTCTTGATTTCAAAATGATTGTCGCACAGATGACACTTCATGTGAAACTGGTAGAGCGGCGTACTGTAGTATATTCCAACCAATTTTGGTTTCTTCTGCATTGTAGCGTACTCCCATGCCGATGTGATTGCTGCATCCATCGCACCATATGTTGCAAAGCATTTCAAAACGGATTATAAGAATGCCTAGGTGAAGTTTGCGTGCTCTTTCTCGGAGCGTGTGAGTTCCGATGCATTATGAGTCCAAACCATCCTTCAACATCACATCCTGAGCGGTTCGTACGACAGCTGATTTTCAACTTCTCATCCTCGTCCTTGTCTTTGACTTCAGAGCGTCACCATGCGAACAGCTAGATGTTCTTGCAAAATCTTTGCACCGGATTCGTAAACTGTAAGCCAACATACGATTAGCTTTGTCGAGATGTGTGAAATCCTCGTATCGAATTTCCGCTAACAAATACCTGCAGTCACTCTCCACGACTTGTGGATTACTGATCGAGGTAACGTGTCCCAAATTGCTGATCTTGTAGGTGAATTCCTCCTCGACAATCTCCTCCTCGTCGAAACCATTGTCATCCGAATTGTAATATCAATTGTCGCAATTCAGCTTCGGAAAAGTGTCCTTTTCCAGTCTCGAGATTCATTATAGCAACGGCCAAACTACCGCCGTTGCAATATTCGTTCCGTAATATGTCCTGTGCCCATGCTGAATAATAACGGAAGACGTAGTGGTGTTTGCCAAGCATATCCGAGCGGTGTATTAGCGTCTGCCGATATGGTGATACACCGAGACAAATTCTCCGGTACCTATCAAGAGACGCGGTAGTGTCTCGACGTCATCGACGCTCTGAAAATTCACTGAGACGAATTCTCCAGTACCAATGATCGTGATTCCTGAAAAGAGAATGAAAAGTGAATAAATAAATGAATAAATATAACAGACCATGTGGGTATTTTAGGTTGACATACCCATTGATTCTATTTATTACATATTTGGGGTTAGGGCAAAAAAAAAAAATTAAATAACAAAATCAAAAAATTGAGGTTAAGGTTAATTAAAATAAACATAAGAAAAAAATATGAGGTCGATAAAAGTATATAAAAATACTCACCCTGTCCATCGTGAAGATTTCCGAAGAATTTTTCCGTGGTTTTTATCATTAAAAGAAAAACACGTAACAGCTGTCACTCGACGACTATTACTATAAAGATTTCTCAGAATCCATCGAACGATGCTCATCGAAAGTAGGTTCGTTGGAAAGCTTGGGTCCGAATTGTATGATAAAAGTTACATTATCATTACAATCCGATCCTTCGTTTCCAAGATATATCGAAATCGCGATGCGAAAAAATTTCGTGTTAACTCACCTCACACGTGCATTTCAGGTTCACCTCAGCATAACTCAGGAACCGCTGCACGATTGTGATCGTAATTAGGCCCGTTGGAAAGCTTGGGTCCGAATTATATAATAAAAGTGTCCTTGAAAATTCGATCCGATGCTTCGTTGCCGAGATCGAGCAGTCCGAATATTATAGCGTTAACTCACGCACAATCGAAAAATTTTGTATAGATTGCTGATCGCGATCATCGTACACAAAAATCTACCGAACGAATGTGTTCGGAATTAAGCGAACTGAAAAGATTGGATAGACATTGTATGATCAAATTTTAATATCATTTCGATCCGATAATTTATTTAAGAGGTAGCGTAGTGCAAAAATATACTTCCGGCATTTTGGAGTATATCTACTTGGTAGCGTCCGTCACTCGCTTAAAATCGCTCGCTTAAAAATTTTTTTTTAAGTACTTGGCGTCGAGACGCTACCGCGTCTCTTGATTACTTTTATTGAACTGATGTTTTCTTGGTATCGAATTTTATACAAGATCTTCAACAACTCGACATTTTTTGTTTCACATACTGAAAAAGTTATGAATAATGTCGATATTCCGCATTGTCTAATCATGCCCAATAAATGTTTTTTTTTACTTTCCCAATACGATGGCGATGATCTAATTTGTTTTAGAAATCGATAACCATCATCGTGACGTATCGAATCATTTATAAAATCCGAATCTTTGACTGTCTCAGCAGTTAAATTAGTAAAGTGTTTTACTTTTCTCAGACAAATATTGATACTTGATATAACACTCTTTTCCAATTTTTGCTTAGCCATGAATAAAATTCTTGTAGGGTCGCACGATCTTCTATCTTTATGCGTGGCTTCGAATTTGACCCTGTCAGAGTACGTTAATCTTTTTTTCTTATCTAACATCTCACCTCCAAATATCTTTGGCAAACACAACTCATCAATATTTTGTGTTAAATGCCATGGTATCGGAAATTTGTCTTGTCCAGGAGCAATAATTTGAACATCTGTCGATATTTTTCGTTTTCTATCAAAAATGAGAACTTCGTCGTTTAATAACAAATCTGATTCTTCTAAATCAGATTCCGAATCTGATTCTCGACAATCAGTTGATTTTGTTACTGTACTATTTTTGTTATGTACAGAATCATCGTTGGTATCATTATGATCGACGATGAAGTCCAGTTCAACATCAGCATCATTCTCATACTGGTCGAAAAATTTCTGATCAATATTTATTTTATTGTGTATATACAATGGGGTCCTCTGAAGATACTTTAAAGCATCACAAACTTTTGATGGTTTTATAGTTTCGTACATGTAGTCTGACTTGTGATCTAGATGGCGTTTCAATTTTATTTGTACAGTTGACATGCAATCGAATGTTCGTGGTAAGATACTAATCATTTCTACAGCAATATTAACAATACTCCCTTTTAACGACAGTTGAGAGTTAATAGCATGATTTTGTAATGTTTTTAATTGCATGAATGGAATATATGGCGATACCATACGTTCCTCCACTGCACTTAAGCTGCGTACTGGCTCTGGCAATGTCGGAAATCTCAAATCGGAGTTGGCCGTCATTTTCGGCATTTTCCCTGATACTATATACTTGTAACACGTGTCACAGATAAAATCCGATGAATTGTTTACAAGATTTTCTATAAACTCATCAACGTTTGAAACCATATCTTTCAATTTATACGCTATGTGAAATTTTTGAAATTTTCTAGTCGATTTTGGAAAAAATAAATTGTCACAACAGACACATATTATGTCTGGTCCAATCTTTTCGTTTTCAAAATATTTTTTAATAATTATATATTTTTGATAATCATCATCATAAATTCTATTTTTTATGTGATCATTAATCATCATCCTATATTTTTCGCGATATCTGAATAGATCATCTAGTCTTAACTTTTTTTTTCCTGCTGACGTCATGTCTTCTTTCGTCCATTAAAAAGTCAGGATCATCTCTAAGTTTCCTTTTTTTAATTTTGTTGTTAATCAGTTCATTCATTGTATACTGTGAATTATCTCTAATTGTTCTTATTCTTTTTCTATTCTTAGCACATTCGTCAACTTTATAAATTTCGTCGTGTCGTATCTCTTGCATTTGATCTACATTCTTTCCTTTCTCCAATTCTCTATACGCAGACTTTTGTCGTAACTCTTTCATCCTCTCTTCATTTTTTACTTTCTCCGGTTCTCTATACGCTGGTTCCTGTCGTATATGTTTCATCCTCTCTACATTTTTTACTTTCTCCGGTTCTCTATACGCAGGTTGCTGTCGTATATGTTTCATCCTCTCTACATTTTTTACTTTCTCCGGTTCTCTATACGCAGGTTCCTGTCGTGTATGTTTCATCCTCTCTACATTTTTTACTTTCTCCGGTTCTCTATACGCAGGATTCTGCCGTGTATGTTTCATCCTCTTTTCATTTTTTACTTTCTGCGGTTCTCTATACGTCGGTTCCTGCCGTGTATATTTCATCCTGTCTGCATTTTTTACTTTCTCCGGTTCTCTATACGCAGGTTCCTGTCGTGTATGTTTCATCCTCTCTACATTTATTACTTTCTCCGATTCTCTATACGCAGGTTGCTGTTGTATATGTTTCATCCTCTCTACATTTCTTACTTCCTCCGATTCTCTATACTCTGTTAATTGTCGCATTCTTCTCATTCTTTCTACATTCTTTTTTCGTTCATTTGCTGTATAAACTTTATTTTTTCTATTTATGTTGTTTATCCTTCTATATTTTTCTGTATTTTCGTTGCCAATCTGAGTACTATCGATGTCGCAAATATTTTGATTTTTTCGTTTTTCTTTTCTTTTTTTTTAATCTAATTCTCTTTTCGTCACAATATACTCACGCTTGGCTCGTAATTTCCCCATTCTTAATTTTGCGTCAATTTTTTTCTGTTTTTCACTTTTTCGAGCGGTTTTGGCCATTTCATGAAGAAATTATATTAATTTTTTTAAAAGTACTTACCTTTTTATATACTTACCTTCATGTGCGATATATCCTAAAAATAAAATTATTTATGTTTGATCGATATATATCGTTGTAAGTCGTATTTGTGTCTGAGTATGAAAACTGTTCAACAAATCGGAGACTTATTCTACACAAAATTATACAATTTTGTTATATAAAAATAAAGATTCCAATTTTTATTACCTACTGCGGTATTTAAGGAGGTTGGAGCGAGTGGTGTTCATTTTGCCTAAATTCGAGAAATTCGGGCAAGAATTGCAAACACTTCCCAATGTTATAAAAATCTGAAAA